>CM023104.1:18623629-18876371 GCA_013103745.1 Gardenia jasminoides
ATTTTCCTCTCATTGATTTAAGGATTTATCAAAAATTACTTAAAATCAATTCGTATTATTTTTAACCTAAAAATCAATTTAAATTTAGAAGGAATTTCAACTTTTGGATCTAATAAAATGAATAATCCTACAGTATTAATATGGTAAGATTTTTATTGTCAAACAATAGGTTACCTATATCAATAATTGAACAATTTATAAAAAGATTTGAGATTTGTCAAAAGTCGAGCAATTGTAAAATTATGAAGAACAAACTATTATGGCTTGAAGATTTTGTATATGTTCCACCATACTAGTTGAAAAAAGGGTACTAACAATGCATTAGTATTGTCAATATTTATACATTAGTTTTCTCAATTGTTATATCAACATAATATAAGCTATACAATGTCAGTGAAAATCACGTTTTATTAACAAATGAATTATAACTATGTAATATTTAAGTATATATAAGATTTATTCTAAAATCAAGGGTCACGACTTATTTTTCTCTCATTGATATAAGAATTTTTCAAAACTTGCTTAAAATCGATATATGTTATTTTTAACCTAAAAATTTATTTAATTGATGATAATGTATATATTATCTGTCTCCATTCTCTTTTCCTTAGGAACTTACTTACATATTATTTGGCACTTATTAGAAATTGTTTTGTCCTCTACGTGGAACATATATCCAATATGCACCATTCATAGCTTACATTTTCATTGAACAACAATCTAATGTTAGCGTTACATTTATTTTCACTTTCTTCTGAATATATTAGTTTATCCACAATATCTATCAATACGTCTTTATTACCCTTTTCAATTCTTTTCATATCTATCTTATTTCTTTGTCATTCAAACTTGCCTATTAGTGAATGTATTCCACACATTTTATCAATTCCTTTGCAAATTTCCATTACCATTTACACATTTTTTATTTAATTCTTTCAGCTACGTTAATTCCTTCAGCACATCCTATTGCATTTTCAATACTGACCATCTCTTTTTAATTCTAACCTATAATCAAAATTTGTTAACTAAATTTTCCTCTTTTCTATGCAAACCCCTTTATTCTAGAAACCATTTCAAACCAGTTGTTTTCTAGTGTTAACTGGCTTTTATACTATCATTGACCTGGTTCTATTGCACACTCGATACTGCAGCCACCACGTGTTATCAAGTCAATGCATTGTCAAACACCTTTTCAGGAATCAATGCGTGTGCATTAAAATGAATTCATGCACTTCAGAATTCCCGCCCTAATCTATCCAATTTTGCTCGAAAGTGGACAATTGATTTTTTTTTTTCAATTTTTGCAGGAAATAGGTCACACGAGCATGTGCTGGCACTTAAAATCCCTTTTCATTTTTTTTAATTAAAAATGGAAACTCTTAAAAAATTATTTCCAGCTTTCTTTTCTCTTTTTCTTTAATAACAAGGACCAAACTATTAAAAAAAAAGATTTCATTATAGTAATTAGTATTGGTCTACACTATAATTGGTCGACTGCTATGTATAAGAAACAAGGAATAACATATTGAGTTTCTCTCTATTTTTCTTTGCTCTTTCCCAACTCAGGAGAAACCCTTAATAGTCGAATGCTACTTATTAGAAACAAAAACTTTCATAGATCAGTAGGTGGGAAGTTTGTCTTTCTTTCATCCGTTCATACTTGGGGCAATATTTTAACAAATTTTCTCATTATCTAGTTTTATGTAGATATGGCACCAAAAAAATGTTCCCACTGTAAGCAACAAGCAATCATGATAACCTCTTGGACAAACTCCAACCCTGGGAGAAGGTATTTCAATTGTGGCATGAAGAAGGTATAGGTTGTCTCTATTTCTTACTTCAACTCATGAAATTGAAGGTTTTTTTTTTTTTAGCTAAAGTTCTATTCTCTTGATTATGAAGAGTAGGGGAGATGAACATGGGTGCAACTATTTTGAATAATATGATTTGATGACGTGCCATAGATCTACTACTCTTATTCTTGGTCTATTGTGAATCATGAATGCTAAAGATGCTACAATTGAAATACTAAGAACAAGGGAGCGAAAATTAGTCTTTGCAATTGTGTTGTTGATACTGTTGTTATTGATCATTTTGTTAGTGTAAAGAGCCATAAATTTGGATGGAATTGGTATGGTTTGGAGTGTTATAGTAAGCAACTGGTGTAATTTTATATTCAATCTTAAAACTAAATTTGTTTCACTCCAGAATTCTGTAGCTTTTTTTTGGAGTGGATGGATGTGTAGCCTGAAATGCACCATCTTGCTAGTTTGTATTGTATATTTTAATGAATATTTCCTGATGGCAAATGATTAGCCTTTAACTAACTATAATTTATTCTTCGAATTAGTGGATATCACATTTCAACTCTTCAGGTAAAATGATGGCACTTTGAAAGGCCAACAATGCTTCCTATCAAACACAAGCAGTGAATGCATATATAAAAACATGTGGACTGGACTAGACAAGTTAGAATCTGCTCGTTTTCCACAGCTCAAATTAGAGAGAGAGAATCAGTAGTGCTTAGAATTCATTACTAATCTTGCCATTCAGTGATCACAACCATCAAAAAAAGCATGTTTTTTCTTGCCCAGAATTGATTACAAAGTCAAAAAGATACGGTCATGCTGACATTAATTCTAGCTACATTAGTTTCAACATAACAAAAGCTTTCATCAAAAGTTAAATACACCTAGAAGTATATATGTATCAACTCTGACAATACAGTCATCAAAAATAGGTGCATCAACTCCTAGAAGTAGTTCCTACAGCAAAATAGCCATTCAATTGATTTTAACTCCTAGAAGTAGTTCCTGCAGCAAAATAGCCATTCAATTGATTTTAGCTTTTCCCTTATCATTAGGTTTCTCACTATATTCTCCATTAATGCTCAACCAAGAGGCCTTTGGAAGTCCAAAATGGATTGTAACATCTCTAATTCATATAGAAATAAATGGGCCAATTTGTTGACTGCCATATGCCACATGCGGGTCTAGAATATCAAAAACCTCATATAAGTAGGATTTAGCAATGGGGGTAGAAGAAATTATATTATGTTCAACAACTTGTTAACTGTTTTGTGATAAATGTGGTTTCTTTCCACTTCATTTAATGGCTTTTCCTCACAAAATAATAGTTATAGTAATCAATATACACAATAGGTATTTTAGTAAGACTTCAAAATCATAGTAAGCTGTCAAACACTTTATAGATTTTTTGATACTTTTCTTGTTGTCTTCTTAGCATTTGAACCAAGGTTTGTAACCTAAAATATGACATACAAATCATAGATATTAAGGAAATAGAAACAACTAATTAAATTGATAGAAAATCAAATCTTATTACTCATAGGGATGCTACGAATCATATTCAATTGTGGCAAATACCTTCATACTATACTTTATGCAACCTATCTTGAATCGGTGAGAGACACATATCTTCACTGTCTTGAATATTTTGATTATTTTCACTCATTTGATCTGATGTACCACAATTTTCTTTTAGCAGTTTGCATGTCCTTCTGTTTCGATCCTTCTCTCCATAGTATGTGTACTTACAGATTTGCCTAATTCTTCTTATCTTAACTCTTTTCTCTTATATTTCCTGTACCTCATCAGTAGACTTCCTTCTTTATGTCTTGGGTTTCCTAATGCTCTTCCATATGTTGGAGAAAGTGGAGGCTATATTGACATCTGCCCAATCTTATTCTCTATTAATAGGTAGTATGCATCCTTCATACCATTTAATATAAGTATTCACACTATAACAGTCATCAACATAGTCTATAAGATCTTTCATTGCAATCTATGGTGCTGAAATTGCATGATAGAATGGAATCATTGTCAAGCCCCATTTCCTACAAGAGTATGTCCTGTCTTCAATATTAATAGCATACTTTTCACCACATGGACAAGTGACTTTACAGTTCACTTATTGCACTTGTAATGTACATAGTAAGTTGTCTTGTCAATATTCTCCATCATTCTTTTCTTGATTTTTTGTTAGATAGTAAATTTCCTCCAATTTTTCTTGGCTCTATCTTTGTTTTCTTGCATTCTTGACATCACAAAATGCTTCAGTAACTCCATCATTTTGACTATTGACTCCTCTCTATCATCTATAATTTTATTGTTGAATGATTCACATATGTTGTTGAGGAGCATATCATACTTTGGGTAAGTGTCGAAGTGTGATGTACTCTATTCAGTGGAATCCTTACCATCCACTCACTTAGAAACCTCAACATGAAGTTCCACAGTTGCTTCCATTCTTCTATGAATTGTGTTGGAGTTGTTACCTTGACTGCTTTCTACAAAGCTTTCCTCAATGTCGTCCATTTGAACCCTACAACTAATATATTGCTTTGCAAATACTTAACACAGAATCTATCAGCTGAATTTGGAAAGACATATTCACATGCTTGAATGCTCCCTTTTATTTGTCACTCATTATCGTCCACTCATAATTCTTTTCAATTTTTAAATCTTCTCTCAGTAATGTTTGAAACCAAATCCACGAATCCTTGATTTCTCCCTCAGTTATTGTATAAGTAATTGGATATAATCCATTATTTAGATTAACTCCATCTACTATCGATAATATACCTCCTATTGGAGTTTTGAGGAAAGTCCCATTCAAACCCAAACACAGGCCCACAAACTGCTAAGAACCCCTATTTCACATTAGCAAAGCACATGTATAATCTCTCAAATTTGACTTGCCTAATGACTGCATTACAATAGTCATCTGCCATCTTCATAAATATAGTGCTGCCTAGATTACTTAACTTGATTTCATTACTATATTTAGGAAACTTATTGTATTGATCATTCTCACTACATTGGCCAAATCGTCTATAGTTTTTTAGCGCGATGTCTATTCAGAAAATATTTGTTCTCCTTTATTACCAAATTTTTGAAAGTAATATAGTCCAACCTTAGGTTCTCTCTAAATGTATTAACATCTTTTCTTCGTACCCATCCAAATTTCACACCTTTATTGTGGTGTGAAAACCCAGACTTGTACTTATTCTGAAATGTTTTAACCTCTAGTTTGCCATTTCCTTTCATCTTCCTAGTATATATAAATTAATCATACCCATCTTTAGAACATTTTGCTCTAACTCTTATAGTGTCACTCTTTGCAAACTTAAATGGTCCTTTTCTCTCCTAATATTTCATATTCTAACTGCCTTTTTGAACTCATCGAAGTGGATAAAACCTATTTAAGTTCAATTTTGGGATTTTTTTTTCATCTTTAGGCTCAAACATATTGGATCTCAAACACTTCTTTTCATCTAACTCTTTAACAGTTTCAATATCAGTACCCTGACTTGATATAGTATATATGTTTGAGTTGTCATTGTAACAGCCCCACTTCCCCTAAGGCTAACCAAAGGGTTGGCGGGCTGCCTACCTAACTCTCGCCAGGACTCAAGCATTCAAGAAATACTAACTTAAGAGGGTAAAATCCAAAATTCATATCAATAATAATATTGAAATCTGTAAAGTAAGGTTTAAGTTTAAAGTACAATTATCAAGTCAAAAATACTTAAAACCTCGAGCCATAGTTTAGTACATTCCCATGAATTCAAAATATTCAAAAACCAAAAGAATATACAGTTCGTTTCTCCATACTTGGGACAAAAGACCAAACTATAGTGCTAGACCTAACTAGGTCTCTGGATTCTCGTCACCTGTTAAGGAAAAACAAACGGGAACGGGGGTGAGCTAAAAGCTCATGAATTTCCAAAATATCATGCACAAGCATAAAGTGGAGTAAATAACATAATTAAAACAAGTAAAATGAACACAAAATCACACAAGTAGGATACGGGAGCTCTCAGGAGCTCAAGTCCACTTCGCTCATTCAAATCACGTAGCTGACACTCCGTCGACTTTCCAATCCATGTAGACGACTCTTTACTACCATTTCCTTCCACCGAACATCCCCCTTTACCGGGCCCGCAATCCTAACACTTAAACACTTACTACTCAAGGGACGCGGCCAAGAGTAGTTTATAAACACTTTTATACACACTTTCCCCACTAGTGTGTATATATTAATGCAAAACAATTAATTCACCTACTCTACTTGAAAAAGGGCAATAAAGTATACCCTCCTAAGCGAGTGGTTTAACACTTTCAAGTTCACGTATTTCACACATTCACGTAGGACATTTATTTAAAACGAATAACATGCATTGGAAACTCACCGACAAAGTAGGTCTCGGAGTTCAAGTTTGGATCACTTTGTAATTCAGCGCCACTTCCTAAAATATTTAAAGAACAATGAAAATAAGTTTCTAGTTCACCAATCAAATCTCGTTCAAGAAAAATCAAGTTTAAAAACTTCCTACTTGAGCAGAAATCTTCAAAAAATCGTAACTTGAGTTATATAAGTCCAAATTTTGCAAACTTGGTACCGTTGGAAACCTCTTTTAAAGTTATAAAACTTTGTATAAGGTACCAAGATAAAATTATGGACAGAAACTGCCTAGATTTTCGATTAAGAAATAGATACAGTACAAAACAGAACATAACAGGTTGGTTGTCTAGCCAAATTTGAAAATTCACCAAATTTTGTAGAAACCAAATTAGCCTCTAAAATTTACATAGTTTACAGTCCTACATATGAAGTTTCAAACGCCACTGACGGCACTCAATTCTAACACTCAAGCAAGAAATTATAGCAGTCCAAACATGGCTAGTTCAAAATTCTAAATTTTCTGATTTCCAAATTTACAGGGTATGATTCAAGGTTTCATTTGAGTGATGATTTCTTACCCAAAAATTACCAAATTTGGTACACCAATTCTAACATATATAGGTTAGGTTCATACCAAAATTCAACCAAATACTCTAATGGGAAGATAGCTTTCTAATCGCCCAAAGTTCACTCAGCAAATTGTCTCAAACCAGTGAAGTTTTACTCTTCTTCTTCCTATCACTCCTAACCTACCTAAACTACCATCAATTGACCTCATTTTCGAACCTAAGATAGTTTCAACCTTCGTAAACCTAATGGTGATCAGAAAAGATAAAAGCTTTTATCAAATTTTAGCACAAAATAGGCCCACAAATTCGGTCAACAACTTGCTCAATTTCCAGTTTTCCTTGTTCCAACTAAGCCACCAATTTTGCTTAACTTTTGAAGGAATTTGTGTGGGACAAATTAACAACCTAACCCTCAACATTTAAGCCTCACATTTAGCCTTCAATCTTGCCAAAATCGCAGCCACAAGATTAAAAGAAAAACAGTAATTTTCTTCAACCAGTTTTTCCTTGAGATTTTTCCTTCAATTTTCAACCACAAATTCCAACTTATACACATACATTATATCATTAATCATGCTAGAAATCAAATTCTCATACTTGTGGGAATCCAAGAGCCCACTCAATCAACCATTATCAAGAATTACAAGCTAAAGGAACTTGACATCTTACAAATGCAAACCAACACAAAACTCATTTTCATCAACATCATCAAGGTTCTAGTAACCTCTCAACTCTCCAATCCTAATATCATGCTTGGAAATGTAATCAATAGACAAAGATGAGAGTTTTAGTATTTTACCTCTTCTAAGAAGTTAACAAATTTCCCCCAAGAATGCTAGCTTTAATCTCCCCAAATGCTCCTCTTCAATGTTCCTCACCACAAACCCAAGCTTAGGCCAAGATTAATGGAAGTTTGTAGGTGATTTTAGAGAGGAATTGGAAGAAGAAATTGATGAAATTTCAAGGGAAGAGGGGGAGGGGAGGTTCGGCCAAGAGAGGAAGAAAGAGAGAGATGTTTTGTGCAATTTTTGAATGAATTAATTGAGGAAAGAAAAACAAGACATAAAGCTTGTCTTATGGCACAAAAGTCAACTAAAGAATAGTAATCTTTTGCTAACAATTTTGGAGGAAAGCTAATTATCTCACTTAGCTAAAGATTAAAGGGTTAATCTCGGTTAGGAGGGAGAAATGAAAAGCACTAAAATGGGAGTGAATTAGGGTGAATTAAGTGGAAGAAACAATGACCAGTTAAAATTCTAATTTCAAGAAGGTTAATCCAACTTAAACTAAGATTTCAAATCCCTAATTATAATCACTCTTTTTAATTCACCTCTAGTCACTGGATTACATTTCTAACCTACGGGACATCATCCTTACACTCCAGCGCTGCTTCACTCATTGCCCGAATTTCTACCTCGAAAAACGTGTTTTTCTCATTTTCTGTCTAACTGATACAAAAAGGGCGAATTTTAAGATAAGATGAATGGAATATTGAAAATCTAATTGGAAAATAAATATAAAGTTAAATTAAATTTTTTCCTCAAAATAAAATAAATTTTCATCTAAAATTTTCTGAAAAATATGTGTAAGAACGACATTAAAAATAATTAAACAGATTATTGACGATAATAATAATATTTAAAATAATAACTATTACCAATATTTAAAATAAATTTTGAGGCCCTCACAGTCATCATCAATTTCATAATCACTAGCCATTTATGACTTAGGCATTTGTCTCCTCCTGGCATATGTAAATTTCTTTTTTAAATCTCTATTCAACTGTTCGTCTTTGATTTGTTATCCCTAACTATTCTAAATTTTCATCAACATTTTCTTCATAGTCATTATCATCTGAATTTTTATCATAATTAGAGACTTCTCATGAGAACTTTCTAGAATTAGAGTCTAAACTACCCTTATATTCATTCTCAACTTCATCCTCTTCATTTTTTAATACAAAATCCTTATCATCAATATCAGATCCCTATTATGATGCTAGTAGTTCACTAAAGTAAAACATCTACATATAAATCAGCCTCTCTACCATAGTCAAAATGGTCAGCACAATAAGTATGAAATCCTCTATGATAATTTAATAAATGAAATACATATTTCTCTCTTAGGATATGGGTTTTTTTTTTTTTTTGGTCACCGACAGTCTGAAGTTGACTTTTCCAACATTCTATCCATCTCAAATAGATTGATGCCCGTAAGTTCTACATGATCAAAAACTCTTAATTCTCCTATCTTATAATGCATATCAGGTTCAATTTTACATTTTTTCATATGTAACACTTCATAGTCACTAAACTGCTTGAATTTTAATAAAAAAAATTAAACATTTACAACAAAAGGACAATATAGGCTGCAAATCAGATTACTTACATAGATAATTACACTTCATTAGCAAACCAACAATTAAATAACTGGATGGTTATCATATAAAGTTTAGAGAAGGACCACAAATGCATGTAAAGAAGTCCTAGCTAACTCATTATTGACCAACATGACAACCCACAATAGAGAGACACACGAGACTATATTATACAATAGGCAAGTTTATTTATGATTTCGAGTTTTTCAAAAACTAGTCTAAATTCTCATTTCTAACATGTTCTTTGTCTCTCAAGTGAAAATATCACCTTTTTCACTAAAATCTTAACAATATAAGCACGAATAAAGCACACATAATAATAGATGAGGTCAAAATAATATAATGTAATTCAGTGGTGGTAGTTTGTTCAATTCCTTTGTCTTGAGTGCCATTTTTTCCTCCTAGATCCACGAACAACTCCACTCTCATTGAGTTGTGCAAAATTTTCCACCAATTTGTAATTTTTTCTATGAACTCTAGATATCAGTGTTTTCTATTCTTATTGCTGGAGAGATAAATGTGAGAAGAAAGGGCGATATTTTATTTTTTCTACCCTTTTTTACATAGTCTCCACTTATTACTATATTTTGGTCTTTGTTATTAAAGAAAAGGAGAAAAGAAAGCTGGAAATAATTTTCCAAGAGTTTCTGCATTTAAAAAAAATGAAAGGGGGTTTTAAGAGCTAGCACATGCTCTCATGTGACCTATTTCGCAAAAATTGAATAAAACCGGTCAATTGTCCACTTTTAAGCAAAAGTGGATAATTGAGGATCACATTTGCTTTTCACAATGGACCGGGAATTAGATTTATGCATGGGTTATAGAATGGGGACCAAAAATCCAATTCTCCCTTCAAGTTTTTAATAGAACAAATTTAGTGTCTAAACAAATTTAGTCTCTAAACTAATATTTAAAAATAAATTGCGATTGGGGTGCAATAATATTTAGCATTTAAAAGTAGGGTATAACTTTTTCATTTTTAGTGTATCTGGATAGAGTAATAAATATTAGGGTTAATTATATTTATCTCCTATTAGGTTTGACCAAACAACAAATCTTACCCTGAGCTTTAACCATATTACAAGAATGTCCCTCATATAGAAAAGCCTATAACAGATAGACCTTTGCCGCCATCTTGTTAGCGTTGACTGTTAAATTGATAATGATGTCAGCATGAAACTTTTATGAAAGTCCTATATTTTCTCTACCACCCAGCGTCACCCTGCTTTTCTCCATCTCCTAATTTGGTTTTTTTTTTTTTTGCCCCATTAAAAATAGGAGTTTAGAATGCTTAGTATATATATGCATGATGGTAGCAAGTACTGACAGGCGATAACGGCTACTCCACCTATTTATCTCTTCTACAAACCTTTTCTATCTTTTCTTTTTTCTACTTATTTTCTTTTTTTTTTCCAGTTATATCTTTTTCCCCTTTTTTGTTTAGTCTTTTCCTTTTGGAATCTTGGGACTTAGGTGATGGAAATGACATTTGTTGGAGATCATTGATGATTGAAAGATAGGTTGGAGTTCTTTTTCAAGGTGGGAGATGATCCATTTTTGTTCTTTCATTCTAGGAAAAGCCAAGCCTGTGAGGATCCGAAAATTTATTTTTATCTGACCTAATTAATAAATTATTTATTTATTTTCTATGAATAACTGATTTAATCATTTTAATTTCAATATTACCATACATTACCTCATTTTATTTTTAAAAACCTTTTTTAACCTTCAATTTAATTTTTTCTACCACTCAATTGTGGAAAAATAAGAAAACACGTTTTTCGAGGTAAACATTTGGACTGAGAGTAACGTAATCTTGGAGAGTAAGAATGATCATTAGTAGATTAAGAAAAGCTACTTGAGGGATTAGAAGTGAGTAATTGGGATTAAACTCAAAATGGAGCAATATTGACCACAAATTCAAAGTTGAATTTTTGTACCCAAAACTAGTGGTTCTTATTCCTTCTTGCTTTCCCTAATTTATCTATCAAAATCACAAGAAAACTCTCACCTTTCTCTTCCTCTCTCACCCGAACTTCAGCCCTCTTCTTCCTCTCAAATTTCAACTTCAATTCTTGCAAAGATTGGCCAAGAAAAGCTTGAGAAAACTTCCATTCCTTCACTTGAAACTTGAAGATTATCTTCTCTTGAGGGAGCCGGTTAGAAGCTTGAAGAAAGGGGTTGTTTTGGGAGCTTTGAGACATCACAAACAAGGGTTTCTTCTTGAGCCATTAGAGGTACTTTGATTTCAACAAAACCCTTGTTACTTGTTTCCATTTTAGGTAGTTTTAAGCTTTGATGGTTCAATGTTGTTATTTGTGTTGAATTTGGAAGATTATGTGGGCTCTATGAATTCCCACAATTCTTAATGATTAGCTATTATGATATATATGTATGTGATGGAATATGTTTGTGGTTTGTGATGAGTTATGGAGTTAGAAATTAAGAAAGAGAGAAGGAGGAGAAAAACCGAGAGGAAAGGAATGGAATGCTGCCCTGTTTTGGTGCTTAGATCACTGACTTTTCCTGCGAATTTTGGGCTGAATTTTGGTACAGACATATTTTATATACTAAAGTTTTAGTGCAAAAAATTTGGTGATTTTATAATGAATTTTCATTATCCAAATGAACCATTCTTTTCAACCTTGCAATCTGGAATTTCGGGTAGCAGGACTTATGAAACAGTCTTCTTAAATCTATTGTATCTTGGTGTAGGAAGGTCCAAATTGAGTTCCATTTATTGCATTTGAAACTAGACTCCAATTTCTTTAAGTGAGATAAATTTCAAGGGTTAGTTCAAATTCTGTGAATTTTAGTGAATTTTCAAAATTGACTGAAAATCAAAACTGTTATGTCCTGTTATTACTGTAGCAATGACTTTAAACTGAAATTTGATTGGTTCTTGATTTGAATCTTGTATAAGTGTTTTCTTGAGAGTTTTAGTTCACTGAGTCTATTTTCCAACGGTATAAGATTCATAAATTTTGGACTTATATAGCTTTAGTTATGGTTTTTCAAAGAATGCTGCAAAAACTGGAAAATCTGCTTTCAATTCTGTCCGCATGGACTGTTCTGTTTTAGTGTGGTTTTGGTCTAAAAGTTTGCTACCACGTAACCTCCATTTGATCAAGAAATGTTGTTAGAATCTTGGTTTTGAAAATGGAATGGAATGAGGGTTGTTTTGGATGAACCAAAGGTTGTAAAAGAAAAGAATTTCGTATGGCAATTTAGAACTTCCAATTTTCAGTCAACTTTGGGGCATGGATCACTGCCTTCCCGTATGAGTTTTTGGCTAAATTTTGGTACAAATGTAGCTCACATATTGAGGTTTGTGCCTGCAAAATTTGGTGTTTTTCAAGTATCATTTCATTGCCCAAATGATGTTCCAAAAATGACTCTTCAAAACTGGAAAAAAAAACAAGCTGTCAGACAGCTTACTGTCCCAAGTTCAAATGGCTATATTTTCTTGCTCGGGAGTCAAGATTTAGCTCCGTTGGTGGCGTTAGAAACTAGACTTCAAGGGCTTTCCAACGGTATATGGCTTGTATGCTAACTCATTTTCTATTAATCCCAAAAAATTGGCAAAGATAGCCATTTTTCAAGACTGATTTGCCTATTTTTGTTCCTCGCGACTTCTTGTGTTGTACTTTTGCTCATGTTACAACATGAATCTTGGAGCGAGCCCTTCTAATGAATTGTAGTACTTTGAGTCTAGTTTCCATAGCCGTAGACCTTGCCTAATTTCGATGAGTGTAACCTAAGATATGGACTGAACAAGGAACTGCGATAGTTTGGCCTTAGATGATTTTAAGTAGTTTAAGTTAAGTGTTGAGTTTTAGTTGTTTGGCCAATGTGTGATAGTTGAACTTTGGCTCAAGTGACCCAGACTTCATCGAGGGCAACCCAACTACCGAAGTTTGATCTTCTTGCTTGCTCGTCTGTTTCACCGACTCACTGTGAGTGTTCCAACTCCTTTTCAAAATGAAAATCTTGTTATTGTTGCAAAGAAAAGACTTATTGAAATGAATTTGGGTTATTTGAAAGACTTGAATTTCATAAGAAATATGCTTGATCTGTTTTATGATTTGAACTACCATGTGAGTGTTTTCTCCTTTCATGTGATTTTGGGTATTGAAATAAATATTGTGCTATCTTGTGACAAATGTGACGTCGTTGGGCGAAATCCCTCGACTAGTCTACTTCGTTGGGAGAAATCCCTCAAGTAGTTTCAGTGAATTGTTGTGATGTCGTTGGACGAATTCCCTCGGCTAGTCTACTTCGTTGGGCGATGTCCCTCGAGTAGTTTCAGTGAATTGATGTGGCGTCGGTGGGCGAAGTCCCTCGACTAGTCTACTTTGTTGGGAGAAATCCCTCGAGTAGTTTCAGTGAATTGATGTGACGTCATTGGGCGAAATCCCTCGACTAGTCTATTTCGTTGGGAGAAATCCCTTGAGTAGTTTATCTGGTATACCCAGAGTAGTTACCTGGTATATCCAGGCAATACCCATTTACGTGTTTATCTACATGTTTTAAATTTTAAACTTGAAGTATGATTTGAACTATTCTATGTGAATTGCAAGTCTTTTGGCACTCACTAGGCTTTTAGCTCATTCTTTCAAATTTGTTTTCTTTAACAGGGATCGAGAACCCGAGTGAATACATGATTAGTTAGGATTGGAACTTATCTTTTGAATTTTGCCTTGAAATGTTGAATTTGATGTTTTGGGTTTGTAAAAATGAAATTGTGGTTGTACCTTAAATATATTGGACTATGATTTGAGAAGCTAAGTTGTAAGTTGAATTTAGTAATGTTATTAGTTATTCGAGCGAGTGAGTCCTGGCGAGAGTTGGGCAGGAGGTCCGCCGAACCCTCTGGTTCGTCTTAGGGGGAGGTGGGGTCGTTACAAAGCCTACACTCGAGCAGTGATGGATGATGAAAGTCACTCATACTTTTCAGGGAATGAGATGGTTGGAGATTTTCAATAAAGATAAAGTACAAAGGGTGACAACTGATTTTTAGGTGAATGATGGATAAAATGATAACGATGATGCTAAGGATAGATCAAGAGAATCAGAGTTTGGAGTTGTCTTTGATCAAGAGAATTAGAGTTTAGAGTTGGTGCAGATGAGATCGATGGATATGAGAAAAAATATATTTGACTGTGCCCAACCCATATTTCATAAAATGTATAGCTTAAAACTTCAGCTTATATGTAGTCTTTTTGACCTTTCAATGTATGAATTATTCGGCAATCTTGTTTGAGGTGAATAAAAGAGAACCATTAAAGTTAAAACTTTTGGCTTTGTTGTTTTCTTTGTCATTATTCTTTTGCTACTTTTGCAATTTTAGTATGTCTATGAGGAGTCTAGATGTGTGATTTTGTGATTTAGAATAAGATGAGTTGGTCGGACTTATGTTGATTTGATCATCACCGGAAAAGAAGTAGTAGCATCTGTCATTATTGTTGTACTTTGTTAAAATTGCAGTTTATTTATGTTTATTATTGGTTTTTCAGATGCATTTTTATAGTGGAGGTTATTATGGTCATTTCATTTATTCCATTTGCTGGGTCTAGACATCATCATTAGTGAAGGGGTGACTGTAATATGGTCAAATTTTGAGGTTTATTTATAATTTGTCTAAATCTTGAGGGAGGTAAATGTAATTAACCCTAAATATTATTCACAACAATCTTAGTGAAAACGTACATAGAATCTAGTTTGTATATATTGAAAGTTGTTATTCCAATTAAGTATTTTCTCTCCTAAATGACATGCCTGATTGAAGAGAATTAATGGATCAATAGATACTTGAATTTTACTCATTTTTACATCTAATTCTCTATAATTGTTCTCACTTCAAACAATCTTTCTCTTATTTAATGAACTAGTTTAATGCACGGGATTTTTTTCATTTAATAACACAACTATTGCAATATAAATCTTGAAATCTAAGATGGTTAATGTGTAAATAGAAATTTTGTTATCTATTAATAATATTATTGAATATTTCAACACAAATCTTGAAAACTAAGATAATTATATAATAAATAAAAAAAATTTCTCTCAAAAGAGTGCAATTATTCGTATATTATTTGAGATAGTTGAGAGGATATGCTACAACTAAAACTTGAAATGGGGAAGGAAAAAAAAAAGTGTTCTAATACCTTATTTGGGGTTGTGGTGGCTTATAAAGAAGAACTTCTGGACCAAGTATTTTTAATAAAAATATTTTTAGGTTAACAAAAATTGGACTCCTTATATGAAAATGAGTTACTGAACACTCTAGAACTACTTTTAGTGCTTAAAAGCCCTTGTTTTTTAAATGCAGTACAACCCCAAATAAGGCCTAAGCCTTTGATCAAAATTTGGTGATAAAAAAATAACATAATACTTTAATTTTCCCCAGATTCTTTAATATTCTAACTAGATTTATAACCAACATATGAAAAATATTGTTTATATATAGCACATATCTTATTATGTAAATTTAAACATTAACTTAAAATCTCTTCAGCAATATGTGAACATGGTTTAAATATGAATGAAACAAAAGCATATAATGACTAATTAATCAATCTTATTGAATAAAAAACATAATGCTCTTAAATATTTATGGCTTACCATCTTTGGCATTATCATTTGATTATTACAATATCATTGTATTTTGATATAAGCACAAGAAAAAAAAAAAGCTTTCTACGTATATGAAAACAATGATTTCTAACACAAAAGTATAATAACAACTTATCGTTGAATAAGGCATCTGAAAATTATCCAATATAATATTCAAAATATTTTAACACCAATCTTTGAAACCCAAACAATCTTCAAAAGAGTTCTATAGTCCCATTCTTAAGGGTCAGTAGCTAAACGAACAAAAGTTTCGAGCATTTTCTAATCAAAATGAAAATATATTATATATTTCGGAAGCATTGAAGTAATGTAGTCTTTTTCTTATATTTTCTAAAGTCCCCCCTCCTCCCTTCCTTAGAATTTCTGCAATCCTTTGAATTTAAAGAATTAAATTCTTTCTATAATAGAAGTAATATACAGAATGATTGAGCATCAAGATTTAAGAGTAAATAATTTAAATACGAATATCCCTCAAGTTAGAACAAAATTGTTTTTTACTGTCCAAATATTCCATCTCACATGGCCAAATTTGTAGATGAGCTGTTAGCTTTACTTACCAGGTCACTTTTGTGATACTAACCAAAACATATTCCATCTAATCTAATGCAACTGCAATAAATGAATTCCATAACAATAAGATTTCAATCTGAACTAATATTTACATAAGAAAATCCAATAGTAATGGTAAACAGAAAGAGGGGGGAAAGGATATCCAATATAACTTAATATAAAGGTAAAAAATTAATTGGAAAAAAAATAAGATTCCAATGTAACCTCATATATAATAGCAACAAATGAATGGAACAATGAAATTAACATAAACCTAAACGTTAAGAAGAATAAATCAAGTTAAGAACAATTACCCATAAACTTAAAAATAAACTTGAAGTCCAAAAAAAATAATTTTTTTAATTGATGTAATGATTTTTTTTTTCTCTTCAATAAAAAAAACTTTGAAATTAGAAGATACATAATAAAACAATGGCTCTTGACATTGATTCTATAACTGACATGATAAGGAGGACATCCAATAAGAATAATCCTAAATTTTAAGTTTTGAAAAGATAAGATAAATGATTTGAAAAATATAAGATAAATGATTTGAAAAGGATAAGATAAATGACAAACTAAGTGTCTAGTTGAAATATGAAATTACGGAAGCATCGGAATTAGAAAGGGTTAGAAAAAGAAAGTGTTATTGAGAAACCAGTTTGTGTAAAAATGAAAAGCATTTAGTGTTTTAGGAGAAGCATGTCGTTACAGGTGGTTTCTTGATAAAATCATGAAACAGATTAGTGGAAATTACTTTTTATCACAAACAACTTTGTTGCTTCTGATTATTGAGTGTCATTATCATATTATTATAATTGGATGTGTAATTGTAAAAATTTGAACTCTATATTTCAATTCTCTAAGATATAGAGTAAAATTCAATTCTTTTTTAAGAGCCGTTGATAAAAGATGGCTTGGTTTAGCTCTTTTAGGAATGAATTTTGAGCTATCTCATTTCAAATTTCTAAAAAGAACACTTGATGGAAGCATATTAACTCAAATATTTTTGTATACATTTTAGGTATCAAAACTGTGAACTAGCACAATAAGTTTGCATAATGAAGTTACTTGGTCCTTAGTCTTGAAATATTTAGAGATGATTTGCTTATTTTAATATGAGGCAAAATCTTCTTATTTTTAAATTGGTTCGTCAACTTGCATTTTAAAAAGTTGTACTGATCATAAAAAAGCAAGAGTAATATTGATACCTTATAAACCAAAGTAAATATGCAGATTGACCTTTTTAGTAATATTGATTTAAAAAGCGTGGCTCTTTTAGTAATGAAGCAAAAAGTTATATGGCAGAAGATACTCAGGGTTTGTTTGATAACTCTATTTAATGCTGAAAATTAATTCATCCAGAACATTTTGAATTCAACATGTTTGATAATAGAAATGCCTTACCACTTATTGTATTAAGTACTACTTGATTTGTGTACAAAATTTTAAGTGAAAAATTTTCATTGAATCTTCTAAATTGATTACAAATATTATTCATCTTACACACATAACACACTTTAATACTATTTTCTCACATGGTACAATATTTGTTTTGCTTATAGTCAACACACATGACAACACACATGCGCACACACACTCTTCAACATAATAGACTAAGTGCCAAAAAGTTTTCGTCATCCTCTCGCATTACATTTTCATCATCCTTAGCTCACGTGATTCGCACAGGATTTTAATTCACCCGTTGACTCCATTTCTTTTTTCAAGAAGATCAGAGGCTCCATGTAGTCTTCTTTCCTTCTTTGTCCATTTTGCCATCCTCAACTCAATTGATTCAATTCACACAGGGATTTTAATTCACTCTGGGTCTCTCCATTTCTTTTTTGAGAGGATCAAAGGCCCCATGTGGTCTTCTTTTCCTCTTCGTCTCTCATTGCTAAGCTGTCTAAAGCTACAAGTTTATGCTTACCTTAGATGGTAATAATCGCTCCAGTATTCCTTTGAACTGTAGGAGCAATTGTCATTTTTGAGAGCCTACTTATGTGGGTGTGTTGATTTGGTCTGATATATGAGATTTTTTTTAATTACTCTTTCATATTATTTTACCCTGATTTTCACATCTCATGAATATCAAAAAGTTTCTTTGGGATTCTCTATTCATCATGACTTCTTAGGGTTCTTTTCTCTTTTTTCTTCACCGTTGGCTTTAGGTTGATGCTTTTTTCACCAATGTTTTCTTTTCGCCGGCTTGTGTTTGTTACTTTTCCACTTGCGTTTCCCATCGATGTTTTCTTTTGATCTTATATATTAGTTACGAGCTGATTGTGTTTATGCTTTGCAGTAGCTTAAGCCTTTTTGGGTAGTTGTTTGCCATCCTTTGTTCTCATTTATTTGTTTTTAAAATACTATTTTTATTGCAGGGTATACCAAGAAATATTTCTTTGCAAAGCAAAGGTACAAAAAAGTCAATGATCGATCTTGGTTGACTGTGAACAAGAATATTGCAAGGTAACCTTCAATTTTCTTCGCCACTTTTGTGTCTTCTCAGTTCCTATTCCTCTCTAAATTTCTCTCTCTCTTTCCTTCATCATTCTTTTGCTTTTTTCCCTCTCCTTTATAATTGTTTCTATTCCTTTTTTCTATATTTTCTTTATCTTCTTCATTTCTTTCTTTTGTCCTGGTTACTACTAGGTTTTCTTCATAGTAGTTTAAATATGAAGTTTCAAATAGAATGGGTTTTCAAATCTCCACCACCACCGGTGCTAACCATACCTAAGGTAAGTCATGATCTGCTTTCGTTACTTTCCTTTTTTCTTATCTAATTATTTTGAGCAATCTGAACTAAAGATGCCTTGGTGGAGATTGTGAAGAGAAAAGTCTATTGGGACTTGTTTAGGATGCTTGAACAGTGAATTTGTTGTGAAATTTGAAAGTTTTTAGATTATCTGGTTGTTTTGAGAGCTAGTATAATTACTCTTATATGTAAAATATGTGACTTTATGTTCTTCTCTTATCGAAATGGAAGGTTTAGAACTATGTAGTAACTCAAATGTATCTTCCTAAACTTTGCAAATTATAAATGCCTTCTATCTTGCATTGATATTTTATGTTAATGATTTAACAGCCATTCTTGCACTTCTTGTTCCATTTTGCTCACATACGGTTTGTCCTATGCAACATTGCAACTATTATGATAATTCGTAGAACTATCAAAGAGTAATACGGGTCCATTTGTGCACCGTTGCTAATATTTTCTGTTCATTTAATGGGCTAGCAAATTTAATATGCGGTTAATCTCTTTTTGTAATTTCTTGGCTATTTAGACAGTCCATTATGCTTCTTTTCTTATTATTTTGGAAGCTAATTTTCAGCAACTTTATTACTGTATGTTATTTGGAGCATATTTTGTAATTTTGAATCGAAATACTTTTAGATACTAAGTGTATTTCTTTCTTTTGTTTAAGCATCTTTACAATAGAGGATTAACCATTATCTATTTTTTCCCTTAAGGTTCTAATAGCATACTTAGATCTATTTGGAATATTTTTGAATTACCTTATGTTGTATTTTGTCTTTATGAAATCATACACTAGATACACTTGTCTTGGAAGATTATTTCTTGAATTTGTTTCTTGCTTTCTCTTTCTTTATCTCTCTTTAAACCACTAGGTGCATCTTGGTTACTACAGGTTCTTAATTTTGACAATTGAAGACTGGTGTCACATGTCTAATTTTGAGGTTCTCAGTAAGTGACTTGAAACAATTATGTTTATTTAAGGTTTGTTTGGTTCACTGATTGGATGAGATGGGATGATTTATTCTTGGATAATTAATCTTGGAATTAATCATCATGGGATTACTCATCCTTGTTATCCTGTTTGGTTTATTAATATAGTTGTAGGTTTTATCTTTCTTGATAAGGGTAAAAGGATCTCAAAAATCATTATCCCCTCTCACAATTATCCTTGGATAAACAATACCAAGACCCCCCCCTTGGAATGACTTTATCTCCTCTAAAGAGATTAATTTAGTTAACATGGATATCTAATCCAATTATAACAATGCAACCAAAAATTGGATGAGACAGGATAAGTCATTCAATATTTTCTCATCGTATAAATCAAATGAACTCTTAATCTAATATTTTGGGGAATTTTGGTGTTCAATCATGGGAATTGGTGAAGAGGCATAGTTATCCAAACCCTAGATTTCTTCTTTGCTTGCACCAATATGTCAGTTTAGTTTCATATACTTTTTAATTGAGATGTAGAAGCAAAAAAATGAATTTGGTTATGTTGGTCTTGTTATCACTAGATATTTTGTTCATTTTGCTTGTCTTCACATGAAATCAATTTGATTTCTATGTTTCCTTTTGAGTGGACCAAGCTAATATTCATGTGTATCCTAATTGAGCTGCTATGCAAATTCTTTCTACATTTAATTTTTGTGTCTGCTTTTGTAATTAAGTTAAAACATATTTTGGAACTTGTTCTTTTCAAAAAGATTGCTTGTAGTAATTCTTGATGTTCTTTTTAAGTTTTTGCTAGGTGTAACATGGTCCTCAAAAGTGCCACTTAAGTGTCCTTCCATTTGTTTTGGCAACTTAAGAATATGGTTCGAGTTGCTATATGGTACTATGATAGATTTTGACGATTTTTCCATCTCCAAAATCGTTGGAATCACAAAGTGTAATAGAAATCTCTTGCAAGCCTCTAATGTGAGGGCCGTAACTAAATTCTACCTCTTGTTTAGACCTTCCGTGAATGGTTTTCGTAATTTCACTATTGCATGTGCATGATCATGGAAAATTTTAAAACCGACAAAAAGATTTCCAACGATAGCTCAGGTAAGCATTTGAAATCATTTCAATGAAATTAGGGTCTGACCATACTCAAAATGATCACTTTTGGAACCATCACCATCGGGTACACCAAAACCCTAGACGTTTCTTTCTTCTTTCAATTACCAACCGATTTCCTCCAAATTTCTTGAACGAAAACTTAGTAGCTGAAACCATACATTCTCTTCAGCAAAATTCGAATCATTTCAGCAGAAATTTGAGTCCCTACTTCCCTCCAAACAAATTTGAATTTCTCTTTTATCAATTCAGCAAGAAACCAGCCGCCCACTCTCCTATTGCCATGGCTGCCACTTGTCAAACTTGTGCTAAAAAAAAAAAAATGGCAGCAAGCATGCTTCTTTTCCCCTCCCAACCGACAGCATCATGAGCTTGGAGCAAAGAGAATTTTCAGATTTCATTAGCCAAAGCTAATGATGCTCCACCTTACTTCATGCTCAATGCATGAAAGAAGCTATGACACTTGGTACTCAATTCAGCCAAGCCTTGTTCATTTGAACAAGCAACTTCAGCTGCATTTTTCCCTCTTGCTGCCCAAAATCCTCACCAGAAAATTACCTCAATCCTTCCTTCCATTCTCCCAAAAACTCACTCTCATTCACTTCAGCAAAAATTCTCCCCAAAAAGCTCTCAACCGAGAGCTCTCTCTCTCCCTTTTTCCTCTTGCTTCTCTCTCGGTTACTTCAGCCTTGCTCCAAGAACTTTACCTTGGTTGCAAGTTGCTGGAACTAAGCTAGAAATCTGGAAAGGAGCAAGGCCGTCTTCATATCATCCATTTCTTGAGTAAGGAAAGGTAAAACACCATTTACTTCTTGAAAAGTTTCCTTGGCAGCTTAGCCTTTTCCATCCTTATCCTATTTTGTTTCTTGTAGCTGGAAACCGAACTTGAGTAGCCAAGCCTCACACTTGTTCATCCATTCTTGAAGCTGGTTGGAGGTAGGATTCATCTTATATCCTTTTTAGCTCAAAGAAGTAGTTTTCCTTTTCGAAATATATCATCTTGAAGGATAAACTATTCATGCATGTGATGAATAGCTTTGAATCTTGTCATGGCATGCCTGTACCCTCTTAAACCTTTGCTGGAAATTTGATTGACCGATAAGAAGCATTATTCTTGATTTCTCTAAGCTACCCGAAACCTCAAAATGATAGTTTCATTTTATTTATTGCATGCATGATCCTTGAGAATGGTTAAACATTCACTTGTACTACTCAATGAACTTTGAATGTTGATGGTTGAGGTTGTACGTGACTAGGGGCCTTGGAACTACTTTTGAACTCTATTTTGCCTCGGTCTTGGCTTGATGATGAACTGACTTTTGATACATTAGCTTGGCATTGAAAATTTCAAACTTATTTCGGTTGATTTTACTAAAATAATTTCATGCATGTTGGTGCTTTCAACTCTTGAAGCTCTTGAGCACCTATGCTGGAAATGATGATTGTGATCGAAAATCTTGAATTTATTTCATTCAAGCATTGTGTTAAAATGCTGCTTGGAAGCCTATTTAGAACTGCCTTGCATGTTTCCAATTTTTCATGAATGTTGATGAACTCGGATCACTATGACCATAAGCTGGAATTCTAAGTTGATGAACTTAAAGCTTGATATTTCACTGTTTTGATTAATGTTTAATTATCTAATGTTTGCGTGCATGTCTTTGTATGTGATTAAGAATTGATGATGACTTGATGTTGAATTTCTGGAACCCAAACCAGGCCTCTAATCGTAGCTAAACAAGTGAAGATGTCACAAGGTTGTTCAAAACTATTTTTCCAGAAACCAGTGAACCAACTGCACTAAAATAAAATGCTTATATCTCACTGTTTATAACTCCAAATCACGTGCCGTCAGTGGCATTCGAAATTAGACCCAAAGAGCTTCGTTTTGGTACCTCACAAACCCGTAACTCATTTTCTATGCATCGTAGCAATTTAACGAACATCGCTGAAAATCAAAACTGCGTTTTTGATAAACATGATGATTTTGAAAATTGTTGTCCAAATTTAAATGATTTTTAATCCGAATTGGGATTGGATGTCTTCTGAGAAAATAAAGAGCTATGAGTCTAGTTTAAACGGTTCCAAAATCATGTAATTTGCACGAGTAGAATTTCTGATTCAATTTTTGGAAAGAAACCGTGGCAAATTGGTTTTCACACAAACGTACCTTATGAAACTTTCAATTACTACCTTTGGTCATTTGACAAAACTTTTATTTTATAAATTCAAATTTCGACTTACAAACCTTGTTTTAATTCCGTGAAGGTATTATACCTCAACAAGACCCAAAATGGGTAAAATGAAAACAAATTGTTTTTAAACCAAAGTCACAAAAACTCATGTTGTAGCTCGACAAACAAATTTAAACACCGTCAGTCAATTTTCTAACCAAGGCAAGTTTCTTCTAGATTCTCCAACATCATACACTATGTTATCAAAATTCCTTTTAAATATCAACTACTAAAAATTTTTCTAAATCCTAATTTTACTAAATTTTCGAAACTCATGAATTTGACCTAACTAATCAAAACCTCAAATTGCGAAATTCATATCACCGTTTCGCCATTCTATTAACCATTTAGTACAACCTACATATATCCTTATTTTTATAAAAGAAGTGAATTGGTCAAAATTGATTTTAATAATTAAAGTTGATATAGTAATTATGTACCTCGTGATCCGGAAACAAACGAGGACGTGGTACTTTTCACTCATCAAATCCACTTTGACCTAATTGAGGTGAGGCTTCCTATTTGTTACTACTTGATCCTTGTTGCTAGGTGTTACTTGATATTGTATGACATATGTTTCTAAATGTGAATTATTGTTGAATGATTAAAACTAAGGTTTTATGTAAAGTAAGTTGTATTGCTTAACTTGACTCAATGTGCTTAGGTGGTTTAGTATGTTTTGTTTTTAAAAACAATAAAACTGGATTTCTTTTTGAGGCTTGAGGTGAAGAGGTTGGCCTTCAAGGCCCCTCGCCTAAAGGCTGGTGCACTCTCCTAAGGGCTCGAGGTTGAAATTGATTGTCATTGTCCCTCACCTCTAAAATAATAAACTAAACCACGTAATTGTGCCTGTATGTCAATTGCATGACCGATGGCCGGGATCCCAAACCCCAGAGGCAAGTCGGCTTATTCCGAGCCGGCAGTAGGGCTTGGTCGGTACGCCGACCACAGGTCCCTGCTTTAAGGTTACCCCGAGTGTACACCACCTCCTGCTTGTTTGGTTTTGGATCCAAAGTTGGGTGAAAGGGGTTGGAGAATGAAAAAAAAAATGATGACCGTGAGTAGACTCGCTTTCTCCTCCTGAGATTGTTACTTATTGTTGATTGTTTGATTGGGCTAAGTGCCACGTTCGACAGGGGCCACCTCTAGAGCCACAATAATCCATTGCTACTGTGCCTGTTCTTGATTGATTGGCTCAATGAGCACTTTGATTGTTACTGTTTTGAAACTTAAAATTTTGAAAAGATACTACTGTTATAATTTTCCTAAATTGGAAACTTTGCCACATTTGAAAACTGATCCTATATGGACATTACTGCTTTACGAAAGCTTGTTATGATTATGTGCTTAATTGCTATGTGTTTTGGGACTCTCATTGGGTTTAGAAGCTCACCCCATATATTTTTCCCTTCCCAGGATTTCCAGGTATTGAGATGAGTGCTGAAGGAGTACAAGCCAGTTGAATCTTTTGAATGATTGATGTATTTTGTATCTATTATGGTGTTGATGACAGTGTTTAAATTTCCTTCGAATTGTCATGATAAGAAATTGTGGATCGAACCCTGATGGATGTTGGTTGTAAGCTAAATTGATCTATGTTAAGGATATATCCTGATTAATACACCTTAATTGGATCGATTGCTTGTTTGAGTCCTGACGAGAGTTGGGCCGGCGGCCGCGGGTCCTATGGTTCGCCTTAGGAACCGTGGGGCCGCCACATCTAATATATGCCATGCATATGCTGAAGTACAAAACATAAAACCTATTATTCTTAAAGATGAATGGCTATCTATTTTAACTTTCTCTTTATTTAGTTTAATTGAAATCCCTTGAAATATGTTTTTCTTTTCCCATTTTCAGACTTTACACAGTATCACTTGATGTCATGTGGAATCTACATATCACATTAGAAATTTCATACATTAAAATTGTAAACTTTAAAATTATAAACACGATTATGTATTTGTGTACTTATGTTTAGTTGAGTATACACACCATATTTCTCCCTAATAACTTATGTTATAAGTTATGCTTAACTTAATGTTCTTCAATTTATTAGAAGATATTCTCAACCTGATCATAATGACGAAGCTTGTCAGAAGCTCAAAATATGCTTATAATTTCAGAAAAAAAAAAATTTGTTTAATAATTTAGAAAGTGAATATGTAATGAATTTTTTGATTCAATATTTTAAATTTGTTTCCTAACAAATCAGTTTGCATGTTTGCTTGTAGAACAAATGTGCAAATCAGTTTTTTAGCTAGCATGTTAACATGCTTGCATATTTTACCATTATATGAGCATATAGTTTAATTCTTTATGTCTATTTTATCATAAATTAAGTAATAGAAATTGAATAAGCCTGGAGGATTACGCTGTAGGACTTGCTATGATGTGTCAATATTGCTAGCTTTAGAAGTAGAAGAATATTATGCTTTAAGTTATTTTCAATACGTTTCAAAGATGTTGAAAAAATCCTGTGGTATGCTTGGTTAATAGTCTCAAGACACCTATGGTCTAGAGAAACTTGCAGTAGAAAAGTTATGCAAGCACTGCAACAAAGATTTTGGCATTGGATATCATACAGAAAGGCTTTATATATGATCTATTTTGAACAAGAAAAATTATATTCTTAAATGGTAGCAAGTTCACTACAGTTATTATTTCATTTGAAAGTATAGTATGTTGATCTTTTTACTTTGCTTGCAATATTTATATGTGAAATGGGAGAGGCTCCTTGTTGCATTCTGTAGACTTTAATAGATGAGTTTGGGAAGTTGTTTGATGGACTATTAATATATTAATTCACTTATGCTGATCAATGTGTTTAATTGTGTTCTTAGGTTAGAGTACTATTAAGTAGCCCAAAAGAATAACTTTCTAGCTATCTTTTGGTTTGTTGCTACATGCAAGTTTGATTTATTTTCTAGTTGTCTTTTGGTTCATAACCTTTTTTTTCAAATGTTTTTATGTTTGATTGTGCATTTGATTTCCATTCTCGTGTTACTTTTTCCTTGCAAAAGGGATGACGAAGGATAGATTTCACTGAAAATGGAATGTTTTGTTGGTCATATTCTTGAAAAGAGATATACTCTACTCTTCTTTCCCCAGTCTTGCATTTTATTTGCTATATTAAATTTTGGAGCTGTTGGAATAGAAATTACGTACTCATGACATCACATGTTCCAAATTTAGGTGTTACCTTTATAGATTCCAACTCATTAATGAAATTATGCTTGTCATGAATTGATGATATACTATTTATTTCTTCTTTCAAAATTTTGTATGTATTTCAATGAGTAAAGATATGTAACACAATCACAAGTTGCTATCTATTTCACCTCTATGTTATTTTTACTTAATCAAGCCTAAATGGACATACATACTATCTATTCCACCGCCCATCACGTGGGTTATGTCTCCTAGTACACATAAATGCACACACTTGAATACTAGCTCCAAATTATTTTATTATTTTCTCACACACACACATACATTTGTTTATCTAAATACATAAATAAAGGTATGTTTTTTTAAAGATAGAAACATAATATTTGTGCCATATTTCAATTCAGTATTATAATTCAATTAGTTACCAAATAGATATAGTTTAATCAATTTAGTAACCTAATACTTTCAATGCTTAATTTTGAAAATTCAAAATTCATATTTTAGATTTCAGTTTTATCAAATAGATCCTTAGTTTAAACAACTTAAGCCACTTGTTTTCATTTTGTCCTTGGGAGTAAATAGACTATTAAAATCTATTTGAAAGTTGTAGGTAGTTTTGATTTTTTTTTTTAAACCTTTACAGGTGATGTATCTAACTTGGTTTGTGGTGATAAAGATGTAATGTTAACGAAAATGATCAAGAATTACTCCAATTGCCAAATAGCAAAGGTAATATTTTTTTTTAGTCTTTTGATCAGTCTACGTGGTTGTGCTTTAACACCATTTCTTAAAGTTATCCATTATTATAGCACTAAATTAAGAACAAGCTATTGTGGCCCCCCGAGGTTTGGTCTGGTGGCATGGGGCTGTTGAAGATAGAGAGTTGCCCCTGGTTCGAGTCTCGCTACCAGCAAGTTTCAGGGGGCGAGGGATTAGTTTGCGGGGTGTAGGTAAGGTGAAATAATATGACATAAGCTTTTTTTTGGAGGTCCTATTACCGTTTCAATGATACTATTTTCTTAATTTGTTGAACAATTTTGATTTTGGATTTCATTTAATGGTCTATTGATTATTTTTTTTCCTTATAACTATTTTAGAATCTACTCTAGCTACTTAAAAGATAAGCCTTATGTATATACCTTCTGATTTTGTCTTATAGGTCTTCTCAAATTACATGCATTATTTTGATCAAGTTTAGTATCTAATATTTTGAACAGCTATAAGACTCCTTTTTTGATTATTAGATATGCATATTATTAAATCTATTCTAGTTTCCTCCATGCCACTGAATTCCTTTTTCCCTTTCTAAGGTCTACTATTTCGTGCTAGTAGTTTTATGATGTACGTGACATTATAATTTATAATGTTTATATTTAAAACACAAAATTCTTTTTTAACAGACATATCTAAACAAAATGAAGAAAATTCTTTTTCACACAGTACTCAACCAATTTTACAAATAATGGTGGTTAGTTCCTGGATAAGGCCAATGAGGTGTTTCAAGGATGTAAAACCAAATAGCAACAAAAATGAGTAGTCGTTATTAAAATTTGATGCTTACTATCTTCAACTATTTGCTAAATGAAAATTCCAATGAATCTTAAGTACATGTTATTCTTAATGTTTTTGTAATATCGACTACTATATAGATTACATATATGTGCTATAATATAGAGCTTACTAATAGATTACACATATGTAATACTATACGGAGCTAACTGTTGGATGCTGCAACTTCTACCTTAAAAATGGTTACTTTTCCTTAATCAGGATGCTTTCTATGCACTATGGTAGAAAGCATTCACATACGGTATTTTTTGTAATCAAAATTGCAATAAGCATAAGTTTTAGTACCTTGGGCATCATGATTTTGATGGTTATGACCTATAAAACAATAGCTTTTAAAATCAAGAGCTATGTACAATTGTTGAAAGTAAAATTATTAAGCATCACAACCTTCAATTCCATTCCTACAATTTTAGCTGAAGTTTATCAAACGACTATATTATCTATGAGTCTTTTTTTTTTTTCAAATTTTAGCTTATGATACTTCTGTGATAATATACTAGTATTAACTTTTGCCTTTATGATGTTAAAATAGATCAAATGAGAATTTGTTCCTATCAAGGAGGTTGATATAATTCATCCTCTAAAAATTTTAAAAATAGTGCCTTTATATCTATAATCAATATGGACAAAATTCTCCTATCAGATTATTTTTCGAAAGCCAAAGACTAATTAAAGCTTTAACATACACAGGTAAACAAGAGTATAAAAGAAGGATGCTACACCATTTTATATGGTTACTCATGCACCACTTAAAAGCCCAGTGCACTGAAGATTTGGATACCAATTCAAGAATTATCCTCATGATTTAAACTATCAAAAAAATGCAGTCAAATAATGATACACTATCAACTCCTAGGCATACTCGTTTTACAGTGCAACAACAAGCACTAGTACTATTTGAAAGCAAGCACTCCTTTGAAATACTAGCACCTCCAATGGAGCGATAAATCACATTTGGAAAGCAATGTATAATCTTACATTTGAAAATTTAAAATGTGTTATAAAGCACTCACTTGAACATTTTTAAAACTACTTTTTTTTTTATTGTCATTTGGAGGGCTTTAGGCCCATTACAAATTCACTACTCTAGGTGTACAAACACCCATGACATCTTGACTCAGCAAGACTCTTTAACTATTGTGGATGGTTGTCCAGGTTTTGCCATTCTTGGTGCATGTTTAAATTGTATTTGACCAAGTGATCTACACTGCAATTGCTTTCTTTCCAGACATGCTCAAAACGCACTCCTAGTTCTTTCCCCTCAGCTCTTTGATTCTCTGCACCAAATTATAAAAAGGACTGTCTCTAGAATCTCTATCCAGAAGCATCAATGCTGTTTTAGAATGTGACTCAAGTAGACAAGTATCACCTTTCTCATGCGATGGTCACAAGCCAAATTCAAACCATGAATTATCACCCATAGCTCCGCTGCAACATTAATTGTTTCACCCAGATTTATGCAGAACCTAGCCAACAAATACCATTTGTATTTCTTTCAATTACAGAGAAACCAAATTCTCATCAAGCAAGAGACAAAAACATGCAAATATTAATTTAAACTTCATCTCACATAAAATTAAGTTTGATTTGTTAGGTGAAACTTAAAGTTGAGACTTGAGCCCTTTGCAATTTCTTATACTTTTTTTTTATGAAAATAAGTAATTAATATTGTATGGCAATTGACAATTCTTTTTACAATGAGGGCATTGTATGTATACAAAGAATTTATTATCATGTTACTATTTTATTCTAGTATATACTACATTTATCCTCTGGCTCTACACGGAACTTACATATACCTACCCTACTTTTTATTATTAATGTAAAAATATAGGTCCAACAAGTTAGATTTTCTCTCAAAAATTCTAAACTGCCCTTTAGTACAAAATTAAAAAGGAAAAATATAGTATATTCCATCACTTTCTTCCATACTTTCTATAAATCCATTATCCTAATTCCTAACAACTAACCAAGCATAAACTCCAGTTCCAAATCTAAGTAGCTGTCCAAAAGATCCCAATTTGCTCATACAGTATCAATGTTGGCCATGCAAAAAAAAAAAAAAACTCACACACCCTCATCCCATTTAAAAATGATTTTATAACCCAAATTAAATTCAATGCCTCAACACTTTTCCAGTATCAATCTAACTTAAAACCACCATTATAACACTCCCATGTCCTTAAAAATATTAACATCTAAGAAGTAGAGAATAAATTCTACCTTTATAATAAAATCATAACCAGCAATTACTAATACAATGAAAGAAATCCTCATGCAAATTATTGATTTTTTTACAAACACTTTTTTCGATAACAAACAAAATATGACAAATTCTGCATCTTTGGTCCCTCTTCCTATTTCAATCATCAATTTTATTATTTATTTATCTATCACTTTAAGCCTCTTTATTTCTTTCTTGTTTGACACATAACCTGCTTCTTTGTTGATTTTACAATTTCATCTTGCCAATATCCATAAAACTGAAGATAATAAAAAGAGGACAGATCAATGTAATATCTAGGAAAGAGAGGAGCAAAAATAGACATGAGATAGAGAAATAGGATTTTTTTTTTGTTGCATAAATGTATTGCCTTAAATTGTGAATTGTCAACCAAGTAGAGGGTATTATCAATACTTCCAATGTCAAGGGATGTGTGTGTAATTACTTAAAGTTGAAGAGAGCTGAATGAAATTGTAGGAAACCTTGAGGGAGGTTTCTGAAATTATCCTTTTTAATGAAAAGCTATATAAAAGTATTATAATCAAATGCAACTCCACATGAAATGGACTGTGGAATTATGAGGTTTTGAGACAAACATACTAAAATTATTTATTGTTTAAATTTATTATGCTGCTTAAAAGATGTATGTACTTTTTTGTGCCAATTAATCTTCAAAATATATGTTGCATTAATAGGGGATATAGTAACTGAATTGTAGTTTGAGAAATTGGAAAAGTGAAAGTATGATCTTTCACAATTGTACATAGTGAACTAATATCGTGCTACACTTTTCCTAAAATAAAAAATTTATAAAGATGTAAGATCTAAGTAATGTATAATACAATAGTGATAATTAATTTTATATAATAGAACCCCTTTCTTTATTTGTATTTCATACTAAATTGAAATTTGAAATTTAAATTTTAGAGGGCAATTTTGGAAACAAATCTACTAGCATCGAAATCCCACAAATAATTTGGGACAAAGAGTAATAGTATTCAAAATTTGTACAGATAAAATGATAATTAACTAATTAATACCAAGTAGATTGGACGGATAAGCAATAATTAAGAAATTAATCCCAATTGGATTGGATTTAATAGTACCCTTGAATTGATATAGATATAGATGTGTGAAAACTAACTTTTTTTTTTTTAATTTAGTGCGTACGTGGGAGAGTTCGAACCCAAACCTTTCACTTAACGCTTCCTCCTCCCAAACCACCCAACTCATCCTTTCCCCCAAATGATAACTAACTCACTAATTAGTCTAACAAATGTAAATAGATTTTGATTTAATAGTGCTTTTGAACATTGTGCATATAACTAACACTTTGCTAAAAGATTGGATTTGAAATTTGTAGAGATGCCCGATAGCTATTTAACTAACAGCTCTCATAAATATTGAAAAACACAATTTGGAGTGGAGAGAGTAATGGTCTTTTGAATTTGTACAGATAAGTGATAACTCACTAACTAAATAATTCCAAGTAGATTGGATTTAATAGTACTCAAGAATTGATATAGATAAGTGATAACTAACTTACTAATTCTTCTAACAAATGTGAGTACGTTTGATTTAATAGTCATACCTTTGCTAAAAGATTGGATTTGAAATTTGTACCGCTAGAGAGAGACGATGGCAACTAGAGTTGAAGAGAGATTGATGGTGTTAGAGAGAGAGAGATGGAGTTGTTGAACATGAAATGATGACAAATAGAGTTGGAGAGAGATCAATGGAGTTGGGGGGACATCGATGAAGTAGTCCTGTAGGTTTTGTCTTTCTTGATAAGGGTAAAAGAGTCTGATAAATCACTATCCTCTCTCACAATTATCCTCTGATAAATAATATCAAAACCCCCATGGGATGACTTTATCCTCTCTAGAGAGAATTAATTCAGTTAATATGGATATCTAATCCAATTATAAAAATGTAACCAAACATTAGATGAGACGCGATAAATCATCCAATCTTATCTCATCCTATAAACCAAACAAACCCTAAGAGTATTACAAACTTTCTAGAAGATGTAAACTGGTGAGTACAAAAACCATATAGCTTATGTCATTTTCAAGACATAGTTTCCTATTGAGAATAATCATGCTTGCAATACATACTCTCGATAAAATTTTTGATCTAATGGTCAAAATTGAAGTTCGAAAAATTAAGCATCATGGGTTTTAATTCTCATTATATGTAAGTTTTTTCTAACTATACATTAGTATTCATCCTGCAAATCCATTTGTAGGTCTATTTGCAATATAATTAAGTTGTAATCTGCTTATATTGCTCCCCACCACTATAAATTCTTTGTACTTTTCTTAGAAAGAAAAATGAATACATTTATTCGTTTGGTTTTTCTAATTTTCTTTGTGTCAAATATTAATCCATAACATTGAAAGAACACATGGATTTTACACGTATATCTAACATGCCTTTTTTTTTTTGGGCATCTCATAGTTTCCAAACCAAAATGAAACTAACTCAAATGCCAAGTTGTCCATTTATTAAAATTGTTTATCACCCCTCACCTTATCAAAGTGGGCTGTGACATGGTTTTAATTGGGCTATGCATGAATGAATTAGAAGGCAACCGTTCCGAGATTTGTTGCCATGATTTGGTGTCCAAAGTTAGGGCTGTTATTGAGTAAAGTCAACTTGAATAAATTTATATACCACCCAAACTCTACTAAAGTAAAAATACTTGAGCTCAAATACATTGAGCTCTTCAAAGTATATGAACCGCATAAAGTTGGTCCTAATGCAACTATAACGACTGTTAAGTAGTTATAGCTAGATTGCCCCCGACTCATAAGGCAAAATAAGCCATCCATTCTTTTGAAAAAGGATATCTATCATATATGTATTGCAGGACAGGTTTTTAGATTGATTAAATCATAAGACTTCTAATTTCCTATTCTTTTTTTTTTTATAGAATTTTGAATTTTTTTAATTATTAAATATCCATTCATGCATTTTGAATTTCAAATGTAAAAAGTAGTACCATAAATGTAGAAATTTGGATAAAGGTTATTTATAGGAAGGTAAATTAAAATAAAACATCACAAGTCCTAAAAGTTAAAAGAGTAAATAACAATATTTTACTGTTTAACAGTATTTTTTATAACAATATAAAAAATTATATTCAATGGTCATGGATTTAAAAAATCAATATCACTAGATTAACAACAAAGTCTTACTAGCACTTACAAATGGAAATTATTATTCAAAACCTTTATCTTTGATAAATAATAATAATAATAACAACAACATCAGTCCTACCAAAAATAAAAGTAAGTAACAATATAGTTTAAGAGAAACATATAGTACATTTGTCTGTAAACTATATCTATTCAATTGGTATTTATTTGATCTAATTTCAGTCTAATTAGATTTAAATAAAAGTGTAAAATCCAACCACTAAGAATGATCTTGAGTATTATTGATTATTTTATATATTTTTATTATTTTCTTCAATATAAATATGTAATATTACTATGTCATTTTTAGAAAAATGAGAAAATCTTTTTTTTTGGGCAATTGTTGGAGGTATTGTAAGATATTATCGGTTTTTTATTTACATTTTGAGATGCCCATAATTACATGTATTGTGATTAATTCTTGGTTCAACATAATTTCATATTATGGGAGGTAAAATTAAATATATTCTAAAATTTATGGGTTATGGGTTCTTTGGCCCCTTTTGTTTCAAATTATATCTTTTAATTTGGAGGATGAATATGAAATAAACTAAAAACATTTAAAAAAAGAAGTTGTCAACGTTCAATCCAAATTTATACTACAAATAACTATACCTGGTGCTTTTATTTTGAAAATATAAAAATAAGTATATTTTAAAAGTTTAAAAAAATACTAAAAGTTACGGAAATTTTTTCTTTTTCTTTGAATATTAACTTTCTAATTTGATGGCTGGAATATAAACACTTTTGAATCCAACTTAATTAGATTTTCAAACTCATATTTGATGACAGGTCGATCAAAGTAAATAGATTATCATTTATAATTATAAATAGTTGAAAAGTATAGTAGAATAGGAGATCAATATGTTATAAAATTAGGTCAAATGGAGGGCAATTGGGTGAGAATATGGTAGAACAAAAAAAAAAATATAGGATTAGGGATAGGTGAAAGGGTTGTAGAAATGGGGAAAGATTAGGTCAAAGAGGTGAGGAAGAGAATGGTGAGAAGAGGGGGAGTTGTGAGGTGGGAGAAGTGGTTTGAAAAGGTGGTGGGGCCATAATATTATTATGTTTGATGTGCTTTTGATATTTTTAAAATATTTTTATAATCCTTTCCTATATGTTTTAGTATACTTTAAGATTTTTTATAATATATATAAATAGAATATTAATTAGATTGTAAAATAATAATCTTTTAATTTTTAACTTATTTTTTATATAAATATTACAAATGCTATGGGTGAGAATTCTAGTTTTTCTAACTATATACAATAGTAAATTTACCTTGAACCATGCCTAAGTATTTAGAAATTTTCGATATTACCACTGCACTTTTTTTTAATACTATTGCTCAACCAGTTTTCTTTTCAATGATTTAATTAATATCAATATACCTTTAAAATTCTGTATCAAATTAACATCTAAATTGTAAAACTAATTCCACAAAAATAGTTTAAAAAAAGTGAGGTCACAAAATATAGTCCCGAATTTGATCCGGGATCCATCTAGATCCTGGAGGCACTCGGATCCTCTCCTGAGTCCCCAGTGTATAAAAGCATCTTCCCCGCTTTCCTTATTCCTCATTCTCGTTCTTCTCCTTCCGATTCCACCATCACTTCCCAGTTCCCAACTCCCGCCTTTCTCTTTCGTCAATCCTTCGCCGGCAGCCGCCGAGAGATCCACGGCGTCGGAGTCTACATCGGAAGCCCTCTACTCACAGGTACACCGAGAACAGCTAGGATACTTGGACGATTACTTGAGTTTTTTTTACTGCTGATAATTAAGGTCTTGAGCTTTTAGTAGAAGTGCAGAGAATGGTTTTTGGTTCTTTAGTTGCTGGTTATTGTTTGGTGGTAGTTTTGCTTTAGTCATTGTTCGAAGGCTTGAAAAGATTTGGTCCGGTTGGTTAATCGGTTTTCTATGGGTTTTGAGATTTACTTTGTTCTTTCCTGATTTTGTGAATGAATATAAATGCGTTTGAAATTTGGTAGAGATTGAAACTTAGACCATCCCAGTTGATGAATTTGTCCCACGATCGCCTTTTGTGCCTGTATATGCCTTTTCTTCCCCACCTTCTGGCTTTCATAGGGTAGTAGATAATAGATAAAGGAAAGAAAGCAACCACTAACCGAGTTCCAATACTTGGCCTTTTTTAACGCGACCGGGTTCTCCTTTTTCTAATTCCCCTTCTCCTTCTCTCCCTCTTTCAAGGGTTTTTGAAGGGACAAGTTTGGGCTAAAGATCGGTATGGAGATGAGTTTCTTGTTGGTTTTGGTGTATTTATCTGACAGGGATTTTGTTAGATGGATTTCGCTGGTGAATGTTTTTGGGGATTGTCATTGTTCTTTCATTATTTTAAGTAAGTCAGAAAGGTTTTTTGATTTGGTCCAGATTTGGCTGTTTTATTGACTTACTGGGTCAACTCACCTGAATTGTCCAAGTGTGAGCAATTTGCCACTGATTCTGGAGTCTCCAACTTTAGGGAATTGTGGACGGCACGTGAACCTGTCTGAGTAGACTCCTACTTAGTTGAGTTTTTATCCATGGTTGAAAACGTGTCTAAAGATGATTTTGAGTATAATTAGCAACTAATTGGAGTTTATCATTTGAAAAATAAATCATAAACCTCTTTTCTTGCTGTGTTCTACAAATGACCATTTTTTTCCCCAATGATGCTTATGCATAGAGCAATGACGCTGCTGCATAGATTTGCTCCTTGTCTAAGGACAGGGTTTGTATTTCCAGCAATACTTATCTTTGTGCATTTTTGGTCTCTCTTCCCCTTCTGTCAATTATTATTTCTATTCACTCCACCTAGATTTGAATTCTTGTGCTTCTTTGTGTTCATATACATTATGTATTGCATGTGGTATTCTCCGTTCAGCTTAAAGGCTAAGTGTTTTGACTTTTGCTTAATGTTTTTGTTTTTCATTCTTTAGGCATTGGTTTGAGAGTATTTTAAGTCTGGCAATGGAAACCGGAGGTAATTCCTTACCGTCTGGACCAGATGGGGTGAAGAGGAAAGTCAGTTACTTCTATGACCCAGAGATTGGGAATTACTATTATGGGCAAGGTCATCCAATGAAACCTCACAGAATCCGGATGACACATGCTCTTCTTGCACATTATGGGTTGCTGCAGCATATGCATGTTTTAAAGCCCAATCCTGCCAGGGAAAAGGATCTCTGCAGGTTCCATGCAGATGATTATGTTTCTTTCTTGCGTAGTATAACTCCTGAGACTCAGCAAGATCAGTTGAGGCAGCTTAAAAGATTTAATGTTGGTGAGGATTGTCCTGTTTTTGATGGTCTGTACTCCTTCTGTCAAACATATGCTGGAGGCTCTGTCGGTGGGTCAGTGAAGTTGAACCATGGACATTGTGATATTGCTGTAAATTGGGCTGGTGGGTTGCATCATGCCAAGAAATGTGAGGCTTCTGGTTTCTGCTATGTGAATGATATAGTGCTGGCAATTTTGGAACTTCTTAAAGTGCATGAGGTTGGTTGGTTTTTTTATTCCTTACTTCATGATCTTAACTAGTTATGACTTGTCTAAATGGCTAGTGAAGCCTTTAATTTTTATTTCTAATTATGAAATACTGTTAATGTTTTAGTTGTTGCATCGGTGGCCATGTGCTTTTGACTTGCTTTTATGGCCAGCATACACTTCACACAGTCTGTTTCTGGTATTTATTTCAGGTGATTTATAATGCCATAAAGTGGCTGTTGGATAAATTCGATAGCTGAACCTTGTTTCTAAATCAACTACAATTGCATAAAGCTCCTTTGTCATGACCATAGTAGAAAATTTGAAAGCCATTTTATTGCAATGGTTATAAATTATAATCACGTAGATATTTAAGGAAAGTGGTGCACTATGAAGTGAATATTCAAAGTTGATATTTTGTCAAAATCGTATGCTCTCCATTTTGACTGGGTCTTTTTGGGTTGTGCTAAAATAAGAGGAAAAGGATAAGCTTCTTAACATGCGACAGCTAATTGCAACGCAATTCGCCTAGGCATTTGGTTTGCCTTTACTAACCGTAAACTGTTTTCTCAGTTAATGTATATACCATGTTCAGGATATTTCAAGCTAGTAATGAGACTGACTCATTTATTGTGGGTGCATGCATCCTTGTGTTCCTGTATAAATGATAATACATATGGAATTGTGGCTTGAGAACTTTTACCCACCTGGTTTGCAGATAGGGATATGTTGGGGGTTAAAAATTTGCCATCTAGGTAAAGGATGTATTCTTCTTCCCCTTTTATTATTTTTTTAAGGGCCTGGGAAGGAGGTTGGAAGTGTGTTATGAAGGATAATGGGTGGGACAGGAGAGCTAAGTAATAAACTAGTTGCATTTTTTATCCCCTAAATTTTTCTCTTATTTTAGATTCAAAATTCAAGGTTGGGAAAATAGAGCCATCTTTTTTTTTTTTGGCCAGTCATTTGGTGTTTCACCTCTACAAATCCTTCTGTTGGGAAGGGAGGAAGCTAGGTTTTTGCATTGACTTTCACTGCTCTCCTCTCCGCACTTTGACCCTTTCTACTCTTAGAAACAATAACATTAGTTTTCATAGTCACTAAAGTTGACTTTGGGACCATTTTGAAAAACTTGTACTCTTACATGCTAGGTGGTGTGAAGGTATTAATGAACAATATGTATTAGGATCTACTAATTTCCACTAAAGTATGAGAAGCATTTCATGATTCCTTCTGTTTAGCTTGTGCAATAACTATCTCATCAATTTATGCATTACCTGATTTATCTTGTTGTAATCTGTTATGCAGCGTGTTTTGTATGTTGACATTGATATTCATCATGGCGATGGTGTTGAAGAGGCATTTTATACTACAGACAGGGTCATGACCGTTTCATTTCATAAATTTGGAGATTACTTTCCCGGTACTGGGGATTTACGAGATGTCGGATTTGGAAAGGGGAAGTATTACTCTCTTAATGTTCCATTAGATGATGGAATTGATGATGAGAGCTATCAATGTTTGTTCAAGCCAATAATGGGCAAAGTGATGGAGGTTTTTAGGCCTGGTGCAGTGGTCTTGCAATGTGGTGCGGACTCCTTATCTGGAGACAGGTTGGGCTGCTTTAACTTGTCAATTAAGGGTCATGCAGAGTGTGTAAGATATATGAGATCGTTTAACGTCCCACTGCTGTTGCTTGGTGGAGGTGGCTACACAATACGTAATGTTGCTCGCTGCTGGTGTTATGAGGTAATACATGCTACATTTGCTTGAAGTTGACTTTTTTATAATTCGTTGGAAAACTTATTTCTTCTTTTCGATTTTATATTTTATCTTGACTAGTTTTGATAAACATGTCCTTGATGGAAGTGTTGGAATGAAGTAGCTATCCTGGTATGTTTTTCCATATCAGGCTTGTGTAATCCATCAGGGCCCACAAAACAACTGCATTGACTTTGGAGAAAAGGTGAAGCTTAAGCTTGAAGGATGTGACACCAAATTAATGTTTTCTGTAAAGATAAACTATATAATAGGCATATTACACAAATGAAATATTTATATGCATGCTAAGGGTGTTTGTTCCAATCTAGTACCATACTGGCGTAGTAGTTTGCGAGTACAGACTTGCTACTACTGCGAGATTTCATGCATGCATAAACATATATTAGTACCTGTACATGTATGCATGTATGAGACCCCCCCCGGGGGGGGGGACAACATATTCTCTTTATAAATCATTTTGCTGGCTAACAAAGACAAGATACTTCCTCCCATGCTTTTTCCCACCCAAAGGCCAAACAAAGAAACCTATCTCTCACACTTAATTTCTTGCTTATGCTTAGCATGTAGTATATTTGAAATTATCTGCGGGAACTACACAATCATGCTAAGATCATTTATTGATGTGCCTTACTTTGGTTTATATTTGATTTGAGTAAGTGGGGAAGTAATTTATCATGTTTATTGTTAAAAAGAATGTTTTACCTTTGGATGTTCTGAGTGGCATTCTTTTTTATATTAGAGAAGCATCAGTCTGGTCAAATTAAGGTTCATGTTGTCTTCCTGCAGTTATAGAGGGCGATTATGCGCCCTTGGGCTTATGGGTTTACAGAAAACATGTTGTCTAGGAATTCAAGGAGAGATTTCTATTTGGGTGACATCTATTGGGTCCATGCTGAATTGTTTTTGTGGTTCAACATTAAAACTAGTTTTTATTCCACTACTGCCTATTTTTCTTTGTGTATAAATTTTAGTTTTACTGTTTTCACATAGAACTCTTCATTCACACTGTCCAAAAATCTTATCTACAATTTTATCCTTTTTTTTTCCTTTTATTGTTTTGTGAATCACCTTCACTGAAATATTAGTGTGCCAAAGTGGTCATGAAGAGAATTTGGCAACATAAAAGGGAGCAGATCTCTTCTGAGGATCACCCTGTCAAGCAGACAGAAAAATAAAATATCAAAGGAATTAATAAAAGCTTCAGCCAAAAGAAAGCACGAGCATCTGATAAAATGGAAAAGGAAAATATTAGAACATGCTGTGGCCTTACATCTTCTCTAATCTTTTTCTGCAGACTGGTGTTGCACTTGGGATGGAACTTGAAGACAAGATGCCCCAGCATGAATATTTTGAATATTTTGGTCCAGACTATACTCTTCATGTTGCCCCAAGTAACATGGAAAATAAAAATTCTCGCCAGATTTTGGAAGACATCAGAGCAAAGCTTCTTGATAATCTCTCAAAACTTCAGCATGCACCCAGCGTGCAATTCCAGGAGCGACCACCGGATACTGAACTTCCTGAGGTTTGTTTTATATACTGTCTTGCTTTCTACTCATGGCATTTGTTGTTTTCTGGAAAGTTTGTTGGATTTGGGAAAGATCATCCAGTTCCTTTATGAAAGAGAAATGACATATTCTGAAGTCTATTATAATCTCCTTGAAAAGGCTATGTGGTCTTTCTTCGTATTATTAAATCAATCCCTCTTCATCCTTGAACCTTCTCTGGGTCTTACATGTGATATTGGTAATGGTTATCTTTTGATTTGCTGGCAAGGTTGAACCTCTTGAATATAGTTCTTAAAGGCTAATTAGACAATCTATTGAATTCACTTGAATTAACAGTATAATTTTTTATAGCAATAATTAATATTGCCTTAACAGCAGAATGTTTGTATAAATGAATGAGAAATATTGTTGTTATTTTAGCAATGGGTTTTGTTCGTTCAATTTCTTTTTTTGGGTTGTCAGGGAGTAATCTTTTTTACTACCCTGATTTTCTTCCCATTTCCTGTGGAGAAATGTAGAGAAATTCGCTTAAACAAAATGCATTGACAAGTATTGTATTATCAGTGTCATTAGGGAAGCTTGACTTTATCACCTCATATATCTTAAGGCAGTGCATTTCTCTACAAAATATTTTGCCTGTTTGATGCACAATAACTCTTCCTTCTATGGCTGGAATAACAGTTTTCTTGCTTTGCTTGACTCAGGCGGATGAAGATCAAGATGAGGAAGATGGAAAATGGGATGCTGATTCTGATGTAAACATGCATGGAGATGATCGGTATGTTTTGCTTCAGTAGTTTATTTTTTGCAAGTTTTTATCCTCTAGTGTATGCTTCTCAACAACAAAGTATGCCATGTCCTTTGATCCTGCAGTGTTCCTTTGTCTAGTGGAGTGAAGAGGGAATATGTTGAGCCTGAATCAAAGGAAGCGGTATGTTTTACTTTTACTTCAGCTTTGTTCTAGAATAGTGCTCTATTTTAGAAAAACATGCCATAGAATGATCATATAGACATTCCATCAGCACATGCTATGGTCTTCTCTAGGATACAGAACTTAGAATTCCTTCAATAGTCTTAATCAGTGCTGGAAATTTGATATGTTACCAATTGCGTCAAGTATACGTTGAGCTTAATGGTTCTCTTTTTCCCTTTGCTTGGTGGTTGTCCTTGTAAGAAAGCTTGAAACAAAATTGTATTATCGTGGCAATCATATTGTTAGTATTGGAAATGGAAGTGTCAACATTTGAAATGCCTTCGAAACGATATGAAACTTGTAATGTTTATGGGCTATCTTGTTACATCTTGTTGGCTGCCACACCCAATTCCCCTTTCACTAATTGGTGCTCCTTTGCATTTCAACTGTTAGCCATTCAACATGAAGGAGATTTTTACTGTTCTGTCATTTGTTTGCTTCCTGCTTTTATTGAAACAAGATGAGGTGACAGAAATCCAGAATATAGTTGTCCCAGTGACCTTGCTGTGTGTAAATCTCATAGTTTTGGTTTTTGATCTTTAATTTTAAACACCTTGAGAGCTTTTCTTATAAAGAGTGTAGCTATGGGTTGGTACTCTTGTACATTCCAGAAACAGAGTTTCTATACAGGCTAGTCCTGTTAATTCTGCAATCTGTAGCTTGGGTTTAACTGCTGTTTTCTTTTATTCATTCAGATTTGCTTCATTTTTTCTTCTTTTTTTTTTCCCCCAGTACGACACAGCTGCAAGAAGTTGGTTTATCATTTTGGATTCATATATGGATTCATTTTGTATTCCCTCCCTCTCCCAAAAAAAAAACAAAAAAAAAATGGGGATTAAACTTGGGGGTGCTGGACTTTTTTCATGCTACTTTTTCCAGCTGAATAACCAATTGTTGTTTCCCAATCTTCAGGATGATATGGATGAAGATGAGCAGCCAGGAGACGCAGACCCAATGATTACAGAGCCAGCTGGTTTAAAGGTGTATCCACGTACGCCCATCTATAAAGCAAGCAATCCATAATGCTAATATTTGTGTTTGCATTTGTTTATCAGGAACCAAACTCAGTATTGGCTGCTGTAGATGAATCAAATGTTAAATTGGAACCAGGAAACTCCAGTAAGCCATTTGATCAGCCTGTTGACATCAATCCTTGACCTTACACATGTTTTTGAAGTAGAGCTGGTGTATGTTATGTAAATCCTATTGCCTCTGTTTTAGCCCAGTAAGCCATTTGATCAGCCTGTTGACATCAATCCTTGACCTTACACATGTTTTTGAAGTAGAGCTGGTGTATGTTATGTAAATCCTATTGCCTCTGTTTTGGCATGCTAGTGATTTAATTTAGTGCACTTGCTACTTCTGTAAGAATTCTTCTATCTCCCGTATCTATCTATCACTGTTCACGTGTATCCTGTATGCTCTCATTTCGGGGTGCAAAAAATGTAAAACTGTTGAACAGAATATGGCTTCTTTAATTAAAAGTATGAAATGGTTTTTAAGCGAAAGAGCCTAAGATGGCATCTTAGGCTCTTAGCTACTATCGATTTCTGCTATCATCTCAAGTAGACAAGTTTCACTGTAGTTTTTACTGCAGTATTTTTAATCATGTTGTATGTTTATTAATCCTGCTCATATTGCCATCTTAGGCTCTTAGCTACTATCGATTTCTGCTATCATCTCAAGTAGACAAGTTTCACTGTAGTTTTTACTGCAGTATTTTTAATCATGTTGTATGTTTATTAATCCTGCTCATATTACTAGTGACTCGAGTTGTTCTCCGCTGTTATAACCATAATTAATCCACTGCCATGTTGTTATAGTTCATGAATTGCACAGAGTTCAGCACTCTCTCACAGGTTCAGGCAGCTAGGTCAACAAATGCCTCTAGAAACCAGCAAGAAAGGATCAGAAGGTTCTGCATCTAAATTCCCCTCATATGTATTGTACCCAAAAAAAAAAAAAAAAACATCCGTTTATATGATTACACTAGTTTCGGTTAGTTATGCTACAGGAGGTAATGTATAATGATCTTTAAAAAGGAAAATTCATTTTTCTGGGCAAGTAAGATAATTGTTGTTCATTTGAGCCTCAAGGATGATTAAAGGCAAATGATCTAGCCTAAGTTAAGCAGTCAATTATAACCGTGTAGCATTTTTGAAAAATGCTCAAGTGGACCATTGACACAACTTTTATTAGGTGATTTTATCGGTAGCAAACACTGGATGCGGGGTCCCTAGAAAATCCCATTCTGCATGCTTCAAAGCAGACTAAACAACTCAAAACATTTTAACCATTTTAGTTGGAGATTGAGACACAGGTTCATCAGCACTGTTTGCATTAAATGAGTCCAAGCTGTCCAAACAAAAATCACTACTATCCACTACTTGTAAATTGTAATGAAAAAAGATTTGCTAAACACATATTGGTTTAATTGGTAAAGATCGAATATTTTTTCACAAAAAGTTGTATTTGAATCCTTTTAGAGATGTGAGGATTATGTTGATAAGATATGAGGGTTGTGTTGGTAAGTAATCTCTAGCATCTTTATAAGTGACTTTTGATCTCGAAAATATATTTTGATTCACGATAATGATCAGAGTTGAAATCACTCAAACTTATTTCTTACCAAAAAAAAAAAAAAGGAATGGAAAATTCAGTGCTCTCTGTGCACGATTTTACACGTAATTTTTTGTTGAAAGAAATAATCGAAGTAAATTCCTGGATATAGATCTCAAATAGATTACTCCATGCGATTGCCTTATCATTTGACGGACTTAAACTCTGCAACGATCACTTTGAGGCGATAATATTGGCAATTTTGTGTGGACTGTATTCTAATTGAACGACAGCCAATTTCAAAATCACGAGGACGATAAGTGAACTTACAAACACAAATTCCGCGAACATGGTCTATCTGCGTTTAGAATTTCTGTCAAATGCCTTAGTTCATACGTGAACAATGTGGGATTATATTGAATGGTTCACAAGATTGTGAGTTGTAAACCGTGAAAGATCTTGTACTAAAAAATACGAATTATGAGGAAAAAATTTATAGTGACTCATTTTTTCAACCACCGTCCCCTGATTGAATCAGTAACTCATTAATCCAACTCTCTCACTAGATTTCTTCTCAGATTGGATTTAATAACTATGGCATAATGGGGGGGGAGTGTAAGTGAGAGGTCCCGGGTTTGAGACCTCCACTCACACTAAAAAAAAAAAAAAAAAAGCCTATGGCATAATGTCTTGACAATACTACTAAAGTTGTTACTCAATATATATAGGGTTAATTACAAAAAGCACCTCTGAGAACACTAATACTTAGTTTGCACCCATCATTATTCAATTAAATGAATATGCCTCATAAAAATTTTCAATTTACGTACTATAATATAATCAACTTGGCAAATCTTTTTTTCAATCAGGCATAGTATTCCATCGGAATGGCATATGTACCCTTAATAAAAGCAAAAATTTTGTCAAAGATGTAAGGTTCCACATGCTTATAAATTGAAGTGACTGATAACCCCCTAAAAATTAAAAAATAAATGAAAATCATGATATCTAGACTAAAGGAATGTTGTTCTGGTCAAAGACATACACAAATTTATTTGCACATTTTTATCTAAAATACATCATATTAAAAAAGAGTCATACAATTTTTTTCAAATAATTATCCCAAATAATTTACTATCCAAACACACTCCCCACTTTTATTGCAACAATATGTGAATTCACATGAGGAATGAGATTGGTTTGCTAGTGGATTTCACTAGATTGGAAAATTAAAATGTTTAGGGGTATGGATTGATCCCTTTATACGATGAAGAGGACAATACAAGACATGCATTCTTTGAGAAGGCATTTGTAAATTTTACCCAATATTTATTCATCAACATAAAGCGGAGAATTTTCTAGAAGAAATTTCATTAGCTAGAATATCTGATGGTGGTTTTTTGTTCAAAAATAAAGCTGAGAATTGCCTTGACTTGACCCCATTACATCTACCCTCTTGATGGATGGTGAAAGTAACATGTTTAGACGAAACGTTTAAACTTCAAAGTGTTTTTTGAATTTATTTTCCTCCTGTCTAGCGTGTTTGTATAGAGTGTTACTTGAAGTATTATTTCAAGCAATTATTGTAATTTTTTTTTATAATATGATGTTTGTAAAATAAAAAGATGATTGAAAAAATTAAATGAGTAATCAGAAAATGTGTTTGTAAGTCAAGCATTAAAATCACATTTACGTAAAAACTACTTGCTCACAAATTAACAGAGCATGATATTCTTGAATGTCTTCCTCTTCTTGAAACCTTTTTTTTAGGTGGGTTAAAGTAAATTGCAAAGGAAAAGTATTGCATTACTTGGATACATTCTTTTCTTAGACAATTTAAAATTTTGGTCTTAAAATGTTTGATGAGTTACTTCCTCCAGTTCTTTGTATTTCTGTATTTATTCATTTGGCAGAAGGTGTAATATTTTGATTCTGCCACCAAAGCCCCAAAAAAAAAGGCGCAATCTCGAGGATAGAGGTTGCCCCCCTAACTTCTGCAAATTTGTTTCTATGCCTATAGCATTTTATAAAATTTGATTTTAACCCCTCAGTTTGTCTACCTACCTCCCTCAACTCACCTGACTTTTTCCACAAAAATATCATATGATTCTTATGATTATTCATGTTATCAATTCGTAGATAAATGATTAATTTTTCCATTTTTCCATTATTAAGCATTGTAGCTTAGATGCAATTTTGTACTTTGATATGTAGTATTATACCGCAGGTGTAATTTCTATACTTTTTTTTCTTTGTGTCTAGAAAAAACTCCATTTGATTCAATGAATGTTATGTTTGCAACCATCTCTGATAGAAATTGAAAATTAAAGCTTTTATGTGTTAGTTAACATTTTTAAGTATAAATGACTCTAAATTTTATATTGTAAAGCAACTTATGTATGGCTCTTTTATCTCCAACTCCAGCCTCATATAGCCAAATCATATTTTTCTTTCAATTTTTTAAATTTCTTTCCAAAAAAGAAGGTGTGAAACTTAAGAAACAGAGAGAAAGAGACAAGGGGGTTTGAATGCCAATTAGGGCTTGTTGCTAATCTAAACTTTTCAGTTTTCCCCTTGGAAAAGGAAGCCAAAACCTGACACGTGTACAACTTCCAAAAAGCAAATCTAGGTGATAAGTGTCACTCGCTTTTCAACACTTGGTGGATAACTTGTAAATATGAGGATAATTGTCCAGTCAACATGCATAATGTGAAACCATACATGGCTGCCAAATGTAGTTAAGGTCTTGGGCCTGATGTCTCAAACCAGCATACAAATGATAAGGGTGTGTGACCTACTACCGAGAAGGTAACATATAAAAATGCTTAGTCCAAAGAAAATTAAAAGACATGCAAGCCACCACCTATTCAAGAGACTCCATTCGTCTCACCTCCTACTTTGTACTATCTCATTCTCGACTTGAGCATTGGAGGCTACCCGAGGGGACAGTCCCGTCTGTTTTCTCTTCTACATTTTTCAAGTCTCATCCAGCCTATATGTTCACTCTCCATCCGAGTTGACGTGGAACGAATAGGTGATAACTTTTACATCTGTAATTGGCACCGTCTATGCGAAGCAAAGCAGAAAGCTATTCTTGATTTTAAAAGGATTATGATGAGTGGATTTCAACCAGGTGATAAGGGAGCAACCTTACAACAAGTAAGAAAGGAATCGGGAGTAGATCAGTAAGCAACTGACCTCCATGAAGACATTAGGGTGGGAAATCCCACTTTTCCCAGAGCAAAACCTCTTCACTGCCCGCCAATCTGTTGTGATTCAATTCTTGACCCAATATTTTCCATTAATTCAACAGTTTGTACCACAACAACAACCAAAGCAGCAATTTGAGACAGCGTATCTCAAAAAGACTTTGCGAAAAGAGGAAGGGAAAAAGGCCTATGGAAACAGAGTCTTCTCATGTGGAGCACCTCTCGGAGAACTCTAATGAGGAGTCAAGTCCTGAAAACAGATCCTGGAAGAAATATAAAGCAAAAATAAGCACCCCCAAACACCGGAGGTCTCAAAGTCACTCCAACCTAGAATAATCCATCAAAGTTAGATATAGTTCTAGTTTGAAACCTAGATACAGATGAAGATTTGGTAAGTTCAGAGAGCTTGTCATACCTAGATCGAAACCTTTTTACCAAGAAAATAAAGGAATGCCCACTCCCATTGGTTTTAAACTCCTTCCTTTGGAAACCTATAATGCAATGATAGATCCAAATGACCACATGAGCAGCTTTTCAACGCACATGAAACTTCACAATTCTCTAAATGCCATTATGGCTTTCCCAACCACGCTTACTGGGAAGGCAAGGCTTTGGTTTCAAGGTCTTGCGGTGAGATCTATAAGGAATTTTAGAGAATTGGTGAGCAAATTTGTAGCCGCGTTCATCTCGTGTAAACCATTCATTACGAGCTCAACTCAACTCTTGAATATCAAACAAAGACAATGAGAGACTCTAGTGGCGTATCTTAAACACTTCATAGATGAGAGCATCCAGGTAATGGATCGAGATGGAAAAACCATAATGGTTGCTTTTATTAATGGCTTGCATTCTGGAGAACTGTATAAAGGACTAATTAGAGATCCTCTAACTTGTATGAGAAATGTGATGGATATAGTTCATAATTACGTGAAAGGAAATGAAGCAGGCAGACTAAAAAAGAAGCAGAAAGAGTATACGAGGAAAAGGAAAAAAAAGGTCCACAAAGGGAAAAGGGAAAAACCAGCAGAAATAAAAAAAAAGTGTCTTTGACAAGTTAGGCGAAGGGAAAAAGTCTTTGCAGAACAGAGACTTAACTCCCCGACCACCTCTCGATCACAAAAACTGTCATTGATAGAGAATGATAGCTTGCTTAGGAAACCTCGTCAAATGATGGCGCCACTTGAAAAATGAAATAAAAGCCCATATTGTGCTTTTCATAAGGATATAAGCCATTCAACTTATAATTGTAATGATCTAAAAAGAGTACCAGATCAAGCAAGGCAACCTGAAGCAATTTATACAACAGAACAGAGACACCAGGAACTAGAGGGACCACTTTGCAAGTCAAGATGGGTAGAGATATGACCGAGTAGGGCAGAGGTATAATCAAGGAACAAAGAGGCCCCTTAGGCTAAGTACGTCAGGTGGAAAAAGAGGCAAACTTGGCTGGCATTATTAATACAATCTCGGAGGCCCCACTGGAGGTGATAATATTTCAGCTAGAAAAGTTTCATTGCAAAGCACTTTAACTTAAGGATCTGATGAGAAGTTGCGGCTTAAGTATGTAACGAATATTTAAACTAAAAGATCCAATCCCAGTCCTCTCCACTCACCATGAAGCATTTATCATTTGTATATTGACTAATAATTATAGAGTGAATGAAGTCTTGGTGGACTGTGAAAGCTCAGTAGATGTATTTTTTAGAAAAGCCTTTTGAGAACTCAGGTTTCAGGACAATCAATTGGTGTTTGTCCAAATTCCATTGATTGGATTTAATGGGGAACCTGTTCAGGCAAAAAGAGTTTTGGTAACACAAATTACTGTGGATCAGACCCTGTGCAAGAAAATGATTCCTAGCACTTCTATGGTGGTAGATCTCCCAAATGCATACAATTCCATCATGGGGAGACCTACACTTAATGTGCTATGTGCGGTGATTTTTACCTACTATCTATGTATAAAGTTCCCAACCCCTTTGGGAACAACAGTAGGTAATGAGGATGTAGTTGTTGCACGAGAATGTTATGCAGCCACTTTAAAAAGAAGAGATCTTGAGACCTTGGAGGTCTACACTCTGAAAGACCTAGATCTTGTGGAACACAGAGTTAAGAAGGTGGAGTTTGAGAATGAATTGGAAGAAAGAAGCCTCTAGCCAAACTACACAGACCACGTGGTCACAATTGGTAAAAATCTTCTGTTATAGGTAACTGATTCACTTTATCAATTGTTATCTCAATATAAAAATATATTTGCCTAGTCTGTACAAGAAATGAAAGAGATTCCCCAAGAAATTATGATCCACTGTCTCGATGTGGATAAGCACGCTAACCCAATCAAACAAAAAAGAAGGACATTGGGACCCAAGTGAAACATTGTCGTGAATCTGGAAGTTGAAAAACTCCTAGAGGTGGACATTGTTAAGGAACTGATATATACCTGGCTTGCGAATCCAATTTTGGTAAAGAAACCAGATCAAAGTTGGAGAATGTGTCTGAACTTTACAGACCTCAACAAAACTTGTTCCAAGAACTACTACCCTTTTCCTCGGGGGGATAGTTTAGTGGATGCTATGATGGGATATGAGGTCTTGGTATTCTTAGATGCCTACAAAGGGTATCACCAAATCCAAATGAATGAAGAAGGTTAGAAAAAAACTGTATTCATCAATAAGCATGACATTTACCGTTATAAAACAATGCTTTTAGATTAAAAAAATATAGGTGCCACCTATCAAAGGTCGGTTAACAAAATCTTTAAATCTCAAATTGGTCGAAACATGAAGGTCTATGTTGATAATATGTTGGTGAAAAGCAGACGAGTGGGAGATATTACCTTAGACCTCAAGGAGACTTTCGATGTCCTATGAGTTGTAGGAATGAAGTTAAACCCAAAAAGTGTGTCTTTGTTATAACTTCTAAAAAATTCTTAAGATATAGGATATCCAAAAATAGAATAGATGCAAATCCAGAGAAGATTTAGGAAATCTTATCAATGTCTCCACCTTGAACGATAAAAGAAGTATAACGGCTGACCGGGCAAATGACAGAACCTAATAGATTCTTATCCAAATCCGCAGAAAGAGGGCTCCCATTTTTCCAAGTACTAAAAACGACTGGAGGGTTTAAGTGGGATGAAAATTGCCAAAGAGTTTAAACAATACTTAGCTTCTGCTCTAATGCTAAGTGCCCCTTGCTCGGTAGGGACGTTAAACTTGCACCTCTCACTGAGCAAGGAAGTTTTAGTGCAGTTTTGGTATGTCAGAAAAATCAACAGCAAATCCTTATGTATTTTGTTAGTAAGGTGTTAGATGATGTGGAATAGAGGTATTCAAGTGCAGAGAAAATCATTCTTTCTTTGGTTCATGCTGCCAAGAAGCTTAGAGCATACTTTCAAGCTCATTTGATCTAGGTTTTGACAAATCTCCCATTGCAATAAATTCTTAATAAGTTAGAGGCAACGGGGTGAATGATCAAGTGGGTCATTGAATTAGGGGAACATGATATCTTCTATAAATCTTGAATTGCCATTAAAGCATAAGCATTAATAGACTTTTTAACAAAGGGAATTACAGACCTCCAAGAAAAAGTAGTCCTAATATCCAGACCAAATGGGGAACATGCCAGAAGGTGCAATACGAGGATAAATAGCTAGTAGCAAAGAAGCTCAAAGCCTTATCCCAAGACCACAAACTAAATTGGACATTGAATGTAGATGGTACTGCAAATCAAGATAGGCATGGAGCAGATCTCGTCTTGATCAGTCCACAAGCAGAGACCCTCATATATGCCCTCAGATTTGATTTTAAGACCTTAAACAATGATGCCAAATATGAGGCACTTTTGGCAGGACTCAAGTTGGCTCAGCACATAGGGGCAAAAAGTCTGATGTCAACAGTGATTTGTAGTTGATAGTCAGTCAAATTAGAGGAGGATATGAAGCGAAGGAAAAGGTGATAAAATGATACCTTGACACTATCAAAACTCTCTGAGAACAATTTGAAAACTGCGATTCATAGAATACCTTGGACTCAAAATCGTCAAGCTAATGTGTTATCCAAATTAGCCACTTCAGCTTTTCACTACTTGAATGAAGATGTCTTAGTGAAGATCGTACAAGAATGAAGTATAAGACCTGAGCTGGTAGTCTCAATGAGATGTGCTAAAATCTGGATATTGCTGTTATATCAATATCTAATCCAAAGAAATCTCCCTCAAGACAAAACACAAGCTCGTAAAGTCAAGTTAAAAGCCATTCAATATGCAGTGCATAACAACCAATTATACCGCAATTCATATCTCATGCCTTGATTGAAAAGTATAATAAAAGAGGAATGAAATTATGTTCTCAGAGAGATCTATGAAGGGATCTGTGGGAATCATCATGGCAGTAGAACATTAGTAAAAAAAAAAAAAAAAAGCATCCTGTAAGGCTGTTATTAGCCTACAATATATGGAGATATAAAATATCTTGTCCCAAGATGTCCTTTCTGCCAATTCAATGTGCATTTTGTGCATGAGCTCCCAGTAGAGATGATTCCCATTATGAGTCCATGGCCCTTTGTGTGATGGGGAGTAGACCTCATCGGGCCCTTTCCTATGGCACTAAGGGACTTTCAGTATTTAGTTGTAGTGGTAGACTATTTCACCAAATTAGTAGAAGTGGAGCCCTTAGCCGCAATAACAGGAAAAGCAATACAAAAGTTTATGTGGAAGAATATCATTTGCAAGTTTGATATACCCCATGTCTTAATATTAGACAATGGGAAACAATTTTCAAAAAATCTGCTTAAATCTTGGTGCCAAGAGCTTAAGATCCAACAACACTTTACTTTAGTGGCTCATTCTCAGGCAAATAGGTATGCAGCATTAGCAAACAAGGCAATCCTGAAAGCCCTCAAGAGGAAATTGGAAGTCATGAAAACCCTATGGGTTGAGAAGTTATCACATATCTTGTGGGCATATAGAACTATGCCCAGGATTGGGAACCAAGAAACTTCTTTTTTCTTAACCTTTGGAGTGGTTCTTGTAGAAGTTGGGGAGCCCAGTTCAAGAACTCAGACCTTCAATATGGAAGGAAATGACAAAGAACTAAGATGCAACTTAGACTTGTTAGAGGAAGTGCAAGATCAGGCAGCCATAAGAGTAGTAAAATATAAGAGTCAGATCTCATGGTACTATAATAGTAGGGTCAAAGATAGGTATTTCAAACCTGGAGATCTGGTCTTAAGAAAGTGTTGCAAGTTGACAAACCAATATAGGAAAATTAGATGCAAATAGGGAACGACCGTATAAAGTTGTTTCAAGCACGTCAAGTTGGATATTACAAATTGGCAAATCTCAATGAAAAAACCATTCTGCATGTTTGGAATGCATTTGACTTGAAAAGGTTTTTTCCTTAAAGTCTTATTGTACTTTTGAATATGTGTGAATGAAAAGCATTAAAGTGTGTTTGAATTTTACCTTAATTCATCTTGTCTTAAAAAGGGGGGAGGGAGATAGGAGATGAAAAAGATGTCATTTCATAATAATATTCATTACAAAGAATTTTTCTACAGCCACTCAAGGACAACAGACATTGAAAAGAGAAGTGCCTATTCTAAGGACAAGTTATTAACTTGCCCCCGAACTTCATTTGGCCCTCAGTCTGATGTGTCCTCTCCTTGTTCCATGTCCTGATTGATCTCTATGAAATTTATGGAAAAATGGGTAGAGCTTAAGGCCCTCTCGAAATTGTAGGCCCTGTATTTTTGGTACCGCTTGGTTCTGCCATTGTGGGACCTTCAATCACTGACTCGAAATTGTAGTCTGGGTTAATCATCTGCAAAGTAGCAAATATATCTAGAGAGTATAGAAATATGCTAGAATCTGTTAGATTTCTCTTTAGTCGAGGGGTCAAAAAACTCTAAATCATTATAAGATAAATTGGTAAGATTAACTTTAAGGAGCTTGAACTGTATATGTAAATTCTGCTTGGAAAGAAAACCCATTGAGGTCGTCAATGACCTCACTAACAACTTGAGACTGAAGCAGATGAGAAGCATTGCTCTAGAGGGATTGAACCCTTGAGGTCTCATAACTTAATATTAGAGTATCCAAATCTTTTAACCTTTGTTGGGCTTCCAATAGTTTCTTAGATACGGAACCAATCTCATCCCTTAGCTTGCCTTCAGTCATATTTGTGCGCTCTTAACAGCCTTTTCATTTCGGACTCTAAGGTCTTTAATTGAGAGAGCATTCTGATTTCACAATCTATTTATTTTATCAACCCATCAATCTGCACTCTTCTAGGAACTTCTTTAAAGATAGTTGCATAGCAACCATATCCCGGTTCTTATTGGTAAGAGCGTTATTATATTCTTTCACTTTTTACAACTACTTAACGATCTGAGCCTTTTAACTAATAAGGTTCTCCATCTTTTCTGCTAGCCCAACCTTAGCTAGCATTTTCTGAGAAGCAAAAGAGTTAATTAGATATATAAATCTCCTTTATATTTCACTGTGCTAATGCAGAAAAAATTACCTGTCTAGTGCTGATGAAATAATGCTTCATGAGCTGCTTGTCACTAAGCTAGTTCAGGAAATCACGATCAAGAGGAGAAATTGAACCATACAGAATTTTCCTTGCGATATTAAGATTTCTCAACTAGCAGTTCAGATCTAGAGACCAGCTTGGGATAAATCGAGACCTAGGAATAAAGACTTTACCACTGGGCAGCTCCATCGGAGAAACAATTTTGTCCTCTCAAATAAACTTGAGGACAAAATTGACGTCACACCCCTTTGGTTCACTAGGACTTTCGTCGACTAGGACTTTTCTCTTATAAGTTCTTAGAAGCATCGGAGCAGGCTCAACACTCTCAAAAGCAGTAGGGGGTTGATCAACAGGTAATTCAGATTTGGGAACAACTTAAACAATGGAAGGCTCGGCTTGAGGCCCAACCTGCTCAATCTCCTCTTCCAGAAAAATAACAGAGATTGAGTTAACAATTAAAATGGAAGGACTCTTCTTATTAGAGGTACCCTCAGAAGGCTATTCAATGCCTTTTAGCTCCCCTTCTCTAAAGGAACTTCGGACTGGCTGCTGTTGGAGTCACTCGCTCATTGCCTAACCTTTCTAGGAGCTTGAGAAGTTCTTGCAGGAGCAGCAAAATATTTGGAAGCTTCAGTAGTGGCAGCAACAGATCTTGTCCCTTTTCTTGCAACAACTGAAACCCTAGGTATCGGTGCAGGCATGGCTGCACGACCTTGGGCAATGGCTTGCTGAGCACAACCAACTTGTTCTAGTTCCCCTGTAGTAACTTTTTGGAGATCTTCTACTTGAATTACTGCAAATTAGAAGAGGTTAACTAACAAAATTTTGCAAGAAAAGAAAAAACAGAAGGAAGGAAAAGGAAGGAGAGAATACAAGTAGTATCCCCCATTACAATATCTGTATAATCTTCTCTCAAATTGGTGGGGCTCATCCTAGTATCGACCAGAATTCTTTATAGTATGAAAGCAACATGAAGCATCTCCTAGAGATCTTCAATCTTCTTGACAATAGATTGATTCTATTCTCCCTTTTTAGGAAATGATCAGAATAAGGCTTGGATTTATCCAAAACCAGATGAGAAGCATGACCAGAATCTATATAAAAAAAGTCATCAATCTATCGAGAATTTGTAACATCAATACCAGAAAGGAGTTTCATCCTCAAAGACCGAGAACAAAAATAAAATGTATCTTCTACCTTCAATTGTTCCTTCTGATAAAAATACCTTAACTCATTCTTCCCTGGGTTTACTCCAACTAAATGGCAATATAGTTTAAAGCCCACAACAAAGTAGCTAGATAGAACTGGGAACTAGTTGGTCTATTTCCATTTTATAGTGCTTAAGGACTTCATACTGAAATCCAGTGAGAGGTATTATGAAACTATATCGGAAATGTGTTTCACAAATCCTCATTAGACCTCAAGGAGTAATTGCACAGTTCCCAGCAGCCATCATTTTTACATTGTCAGGAATCCAATAATATTCCTAATACGAATCCACCAAGATGACTTGAACTCGTATCCCACACAACCCCGGATCTAGAGAAGAATCAAGTTGAGTCACGGAATAACTCTTTGACCCCTCTAACTCATGAAGCTACAAACCAAGAAGATTCCTGACCCACAACTTAATAAAACCAAAGTTTTTGGTAGAGGATGCCACAACCAAGTGCGATTCTTGGTTGATAAATCCATGAACATTTAAGACTCTTCTCAAGTATTCAAGAAGGACTCTCTTAGATGAGAGAGTTGCTTACACACTCACGTGTATTTGCTAGAAATTTGTTGTATTATTGCTTGTACAATTCATTTGGAGAAGAAGACTTATTTATAGTCTTTACAAGACTTAAAAACCGAAACTACTTGGAAAAGGAATAATGACTGATGTGAGTATGGATACCAACGTATGCTTACAGATTCATAATAAGTGCAAATGTCTCAAGTTGATTCATTCCAAATTAAGATTTTCAAGAATTCGTTCTAAGGTGGTCAAGTTCCTTGGGAAACGTTGGTCAAGTGCTAGGAGGAAGAAGCGACATCCTACGGATCCAATCAAGCCTAGTTATGCTAGTTAGTCATTTGCTTAGATTCTTAAGGAAGGGCATTACTGTCCATTTTTCTTGCTTTCCTTAGTCGTGTGTTAGGTCAAATAAAGCATCGGTTAGGTAGTTTCCAAAATTTGAGTTACCTTAACCGAATGCCTATTTAAGTTGTTTTCCCTGCTTGTTGTAGTTAGGTTATTAGTAGTTACCTAAAGGCTGATTTCCTTATTGTTTGTTTTAGGTTTCCTAAAGCTTTAGAGTCAGCCAAACTTATGTTTCCTTTTAGTCTTGGTTTTTTGAGTCTTGTAGGCTATAAATAGCCAACACTTTTTCATTATTGATATGAAGACAATTTTGAAATTAATTGAGAGTTTTCTCTTTCTTGTTCCTTGGGAACAACCCCATACAAAGTGAATGAGTTCCTTTGTTCAAGTTTAAACTTATCAATTCAAGATAGCGTTGGTGGCCCATTCTACAAATTCCTTGGTTCAGCTAATTGCTAGATTGTGGGTTGAGATTCAATTCAAGGTTTGCAATCTAGGGTTAGAGTGTAGGATTTCCATCCTTTTTGTATCCATAACTTCAAGATAGATCATTCCAGCTCAGTTAAGCAATTCGTGTCTTCAAGAGCGGGAGATTGGAGATTCGGGTTCGCATTAGTTGGTATCAGAGCTTCAGCTCTTGATACAGGTTGTTCAGGTTAATATCCTTTTATTTTCTTGTTTTCATCTTTGTTGTTCTACCAAGCCCTAACCTTAAAAAAAAAATCCCATCTATAGGGTTTGAACTACCACATTCGTGTTTGTCATTTCTAGTTGCCTCTGTGGTTCCTGTTATGTCGTTTCATGATTGAGTCCATGTTCTTATTCCTTGTTTGTTTTTTGTTCTGGTTTTGAAAAAAAAATTTGGAGTTACTGTTCATCAGTACTGTACTGTTCATCCGAAAACACTGTTCATCCGAAAAAAAAATTTTTTGTTTACCTTGTATTCTTGTTGTTGTCGAGTCTTGGGTTGGAATCCATAATATCTTGAAGTTCTTGGAATTGTTGGTTGTAAACCTAAGTTCTTGTTCTTGAATTCTTGTTGGGTTGTTTTGATTCAAAGCGCCAAAAAAAAAAAAAAGAAGAAGAAGAAAAAGAAAGAAAGAAAGAAAGGCCGGACTGTCTTGCTTGAATCCTTGATTGGATCAAATCTGACCGTGCTTGTTTTGATCCAAATCCTTGTGTTGCAATTGTCGTTCCAAACTTGAAGTACTCCTTGTTGATTGCTAGAACCTAATTGCGTGTGTTGGGTTGGTTAGATCTGAAATTGGAAGTTGAAAACACAAACCAGAAATTTAGTTTCCAAATTCCAGATTTCCTTTCCTAACTTGATATGGTTTCTTGTTGCTTAAAAAGTTAAAAATCGATTAGGAAACCATTCCAAATCTTGCAAAACAGCTTTCCTAATCCCTAAACAGCAGCAAAACAACATCTAGAAGGGATTAAAATTGCCATAAACAAATCCAAAAACAGCTTGGAAACTACTTGCGTTGCCTTGATCAAATTTGACCTCAACCCGTTTGGCTTGAAAAACCTTGAACCCAAACTGTAGCCTGTTTTTGATAGCCACTATTCCACGTGAATTTATTCTTGTTTCCAGCATTTAGTTGTGTCTTTTAACTTGTTTTATTATCTGTCAAATCAGTTTTCTTTTCCTTTCCAATTTCGAATAGGAGTTGTAGATTAGTTTCCTAATTTGATTCTTATTTCCAAATCTGGTTTTGTCTTAGTTTCCTAATTATTTTCAGCTTCTGTTGTGTCCATTTTCTAGTCCTAAATTACATGTATTTATCCTCATCTAGTGGTCTAAGAATTCCTGGAAAATTTGACCAATTTACCCTCGGTTTCTTCAAGTCTTCTTCTAGGGTGCTCTTAGTTGTTTTCATTTGAAAATTTTCCATCTTTGTGTTATCCTTTTCCTCCCAAATTTGAGTTAAAATTTCAGGTCATTCCTTCCAAATTCTCATACATCATCACCTGCCAACCGGATTGAATTGATTAGTCTTCTTGAGCAATCGTGAATCAATTCATATTGTCTCAAGGATTGTGAACAAGGATTTGAAAGATTTGGTGAGATTATTAGAGTGGAATTTGAGTGCATACACGAGAGTTGAGTGGATACACTAAGGGAGTGTGTGAGACTATTATTTTGTGTTTTCCTAACCTTTCTTTGCAGATTTTATCACCATGAGGCACAATCCTCTAAAGGAGTTGTTGAAGAAATTCTATACTCTTCATCAAGGCACCAAATCGGTGAATGCATACTACAAAGAGATGTAATCCATTATCAATCAAGCTAAAATTGTGGAAGATTCATTTGTCATTGATCACTTTTTGGAGGGATTAAATGATCAAAGAGCTAGACGTCTTGAAGTGACTGACCGCATGGAATTGTATGAAGTAGCACATGCCACTATGGACATTGAAGAGAAGCTTGAATGGAGGCGTCAAAGGAGACTCGCCTCGATCAAACGTACTTCACTTAGAGCAAGAGATTAAAGAGTCACGTCAAGTGTCCAAAAAAGAGCCTTTTATGGGACGACTTGAGTAACTATTGGACACCTATGTAAAGTCGTACCTTGAACATAAAAAGAACGAGCTTGCACTGCCCGCTACACTAGCCACTAGTCAAAAACTAGTTGAAAAGGAATTATGTGAGGAATGTGAAAATGTACAATCCGAGTGTAGTGTGAATAAAAAGGAGAGTGAGTTGAGTGAGGAAGTAGAAGAAAAGAGTGCACGTGAGTTGATTGTGAGTGGAAAAATAAATAAGCGTGAAAGGGCTTATTATTTTCCTAATGATCTTAACTTTACTTTGTTTAGTGTTAATGGTCTTTTGCAAGTACAACAAGGTGAAGTAAAGATGGTTTTGATGTGCACCATTGCAAAGTCTTTCAATGGAATGCTGTTCTTTCGAGGCTTGCAAATTTCTACATTCACTTCAAAGAATTGACGACCATTTTCACCAACCGAACTTTGAGTTTAAAAGGGAGTCTTCAATCTTATCCTGTGGTTCATTCTTTTGCATTTGAAAGCCGTGCTATTTGTTTGGATTGTGTAGATTGTTTTGATAGTCCTTTGAGTCATTTTGAATGTTGTGATTGTTTTACATGTCTGAGTTTAATGTTGAGTCCTTATGAGTTATTTGTTTTCTTTAAGTCATGTGATTATTGTGTTAAGAGTATTGATACGTGTTCGTCTAGTGATTTTAGTGTGTTTTTAGATTGTGTTAAAGGTGTGGGCATCATATATGGTGTTCACGTGTTTCCTACCTATTATCAGTTAGGTGAATTGGGTGAATTTATGTGTTTTGTTGCTACTCATTTGTCATCTTTTGTTTTTGATCCAGGTATCGATTCGAGGATGAATCGCTTTTACGGGGGAGGGAATGATGTGAGCATGGATACCAACATATGCTTACAAATTCATAATAAGTGCAAATGCCTCAAGTTGATTCATTCCAAATTAAGTTTTTCAAGAATTCGTTCTAAGGTGGTCAAGTTCCTTGGGAAACGTTGGTCAAGTGCCAGGAGGAAGAAGCGACATCCTACGGATCCAAGCAAGCCTAGTTATGCTAGCTAGTCATTTGCTTAGATTCTTAAGGAAGGGCATTACTGTCCATTTTCCTTGCTTAATTTCCTTAGTCATGTGTTAGGTCAAATAAAGCATCGGTTAGGTAGTTTCCAAAATTTGAGTTACCTTAACCGAATGCCTATTTAAATTGTTTTCCTAATTGTTTAGTAGTTAGGTTATTAGTAGTTGCCTAAAAGACTGATTTCCTTATTGTTTGTTTTAGGTTTCCTAAAGCTTTTAGAGTTGGCCAAACTTATGTTTCCTTTTTAGTCTTGGTTTGTGAGTCTTGTAGGCTATAAATAGCCAACACTTTTTCATTATTCGATATGAAGACAATTTTAATGAAATTAAATTGAGAGTTTTCTCTTTTCTTGTTCCTTGGGAACAACCCTTGATACAAAGTGAATGAGTTCATTTGTTCAAGTTTAGGCTTATCAATTCAAGATCGCGTTGAGTTGTGGCGCCATTCTACCAATTCCTTGGTTCGCTAATTCGCTAGATTGTGGGTTGAGATTCAATTCAAGGTTTGCAATCTCGAGGGTTAGAGGGGTCGTAGGATTTCCATCCTTTTTGTATCCATAACCTGTTCAAGATAGATCATTCCACTGCGTCGCCAATTCGTGTCTTCAAGAGCGGGAGATTGAAGATTCGGGTTCGCATCAACGACTCAACTCCTAGCTAAACTAGGAAGCCCAAGTTCAACTTTTAAAGGTCCACATGACTAGTCTTGATTCGACTTATTTAATGATCAAACTAACACTTAACTAACCATAATTAGGTAACTAATAGGGATGAAAACTAACTAAACAATCATATGAACAAGTGACATTACTAACAACAATATGAACTCCATGCTTGGCTCAATAACTTGATTAAGGATGTAGATCTTCACATGACGGTCGATTCTTCATCATTTCCCTCCTTTTATAGGCAATTTATCCTCAAATTGATGGATTGTTTGAAGAGTAATCACATAGGGAACGTCCTCAAGAACGTGGGCCATGTTGGATGATGCTCACTTAAACTAGAATGAAGAAAGACTTAGATAGCAACCAAGTTTTCAACCATGAAGCATAATTGTTGTGATAATGCAGATTAACACGTTCCATTCCTGACACACGGCTCAACACACAAAAATTTGCATGACAAAAAAAAGAATGATTAAGCTGGCACATCATACCACTTGAACACTTATCATTGGCATCCATTAGATAAGGATCATCATATTGCTAGAAAGTATGTGCTAGAAAACCAGTTTTGACATGTTCAAATAGACTTGCAAAGTATAGAAACTAATTTTACAAATTAAGTGTTTTTCTAGATTCCAACACAATACTAGCACAATCAATATATCCTCCATGGTCAAACTCGAACCATTTTCGAAATGTTTGCACATAATTAGCTTCAATTACTACACAAGAAACTCACCAAACATTAGTAGTTACTTGATCAAAATGAGATAAGTCCATGGAAGGAACATTAGTAAAAGAATAGGAAAGATTTGAATGCAATATGGCCTAGATTTCTTTTCTAGGAATTCCTACATCTTGACTAAAGGAATTTTCAATTTTGAAGCAAAACTTTAGCATGATTGGTTGACAAATAGATGCAATTCCTAGAATGCAAACTCCATGGAAAGATTCAAAGTCGACAAAGGACTTAGGAGTTGGACAGCAAACAGACAACTCCACTTTCCCTTGCTTAACCTGCATGAGACAATGAATACTAAACAAAGCAAAGTTATGGTTGTTAGGAAAAAAATGAGCCTCTTATGCTCATTTGTGTTTACACTTAAAATTAGTTCAGTTTTCCTCTTTTCATCTTTTTTCTCACTCATCTCACTTGATTTTTCAATCTCTTTTTTTTGAGTGCTTTCCTCAATTTTTACCTCATGCCCACTCTTAAGTTTTACCTCTTCACTCACACTCTCATTTTGTATGTCACATTCAACTACATCTTGCCATTCCACAGGTTCAGTTACTATTTCTTTGAGGTCTTGATGTTGAGTGAGTTTATGTTGACCTTTACTAACAACGGCTTCAACAATTTTCTCCTTAGGAGATTCTTGGATATTGCTTTCAACTTGCTTCTTCAGTTGCTTTTCATGTAGAAGATATTGATAATTCTCCTACCATGATTTCTCCTCATATGACTCATTCCTAGACTTTTGGAAGAAATTGATGAATTTTACTCCTTACATCTTCTAGATGGTCTTTCTTCATTTTGCTCACAATGTTTGGATTGATGTTGTTTAGATTCTTAACGCTGGCACCTTTAATCTTCTTTGTAAGCTCATCTATACCTTTAATACATTTCCTCAGGAGGAAAATGATCCATCTCCTCTTTAAGTGTACAAAAATCACGGCTAAATCGCATGGAACTCCTCCTCTTGACATTCTTATTCACCATTCAATCAAATCGTCTTTGGAGAGGGTCAAAAGTTTCATTTACCACTTGTTTTAGTGCTGAAACTTGTGAATCGGCTGTTCAGTCAAATCTTTTACATAGAGACTTAACTTTGTACTCGAAGGTTTGAGCAATTTCATTAAACATAAACTCCATCATAAGACTAATTTCAGCTTGTTGGGATGCCATTTTAACCTGTACAAATGGTTAGTAATAAAAACAAATAACTCTTACTCATTCCATTATATGTTTCACTTACTCTTGTCTATCACTCAAGCATTTAAAATACTCTAATAATCTCACCAAGCAACCCTCTAAGTTGTTGAGACCATTACTTGAAGAAATCAGAAATTTCTCAAGTGGTTCAATGACTTATAGCCAATAATCCACAAGGTAGTGATGTAAGCAAAATTTGGTTCATAGGAGCTGAGTTTTGACACCAATTTAGACTGATTTTAGTGACTCAAAGTTGCTGAAATTTGGCTGGAAAAGTTCAGATTTAAAGCACAAGAAACGTTTTCTAAAGACTCTAGGAAAACCTTAAAGAAGACTTAGACAACCGGACTGTTTTTGGAAAGCTCTTTAAGGTTTTCTAAGACCAGATTTGGACACAATATTCACATGAAAGGTGCTGGAAATTTAAGCTCAAAAACACGTGAACAAGGCTGGAAATTTAAGCTAAAAATCTGCCTAAGGAATTCGTTGGACTTGGACAAGTCAAAGACTCAATTTAGGAAAGTTTGACTCGTGGCTTTAGTTATGGAATCCAAGGCTGATTTGGTGTGATCTTGGACAAACTTTGGAAAGATTTCAAGTTGGATTTTAAGCTCTTCAAGTTGGTTAGAGGTAGTTTTCAAATTCTGTTTGCACGGCTTTAGGAAAGTTGACTTTTGTTTTTAGGAAACAAGACACATGCAATTGGCTTCCAAGCTGGACAAGGGATTGTGTTTAGGAAACAAAATCCATTTGAGGATTCCTTTTGGATCTTGGCTAGGATTTTAAGCAAGCTTCCCTCTTGGTTCAAGAATTTAGGGTTTTCAATTATGGAATTTCAAGAAAATAGCTACACACCTAGGACACACTTCAGAAAATTAAGAATTCGAGATTGGTGATCAAGAATTCAAGATTCTTCAAAGTTGATTCAAGTATGTGTTCAAAAATTTCAAGAAACCCTAGATTTTTCTTTCAAGAACTCCAAGATTTGCAAGAAACTTATGAAGATGATTTCTTTTTGGTCCAAGAACTTCAAAACACACCAAGTAAGTTCATGAATCTTCAAGAACTTGTTAAAGCAGCCACGAATTGACTCCAACAACAAACCAGAAATTGTTTTGTTTTCAAGACTTGATGGAAACAAGACACAAGACACACAAAAAAAGCAAGAAGCAATTGGAGAAAATTTTCCACGAATGATCAGTAACTTCAAGATGAACAGTACCTACTACATTAGTGATGAACAATAACACTATAGGTGACAACTAATGAAGACAACAATACAAGAAAAAAAGGATATACTTGAAACTGTCAACTAATTTTGATAGCCAAACTGATATGAACCTACGAAGATGGGTTGAACTCGTATACAACATAGCCCCGGATCTAGACGAAGAATCAAGTTGAGTTGCGGAATAACTATTTGACCCCTCTAACTCACGAAGTTACTAACCAAGAAGATTCTTGACCCACAACTTAATAAGTTAGCGAACCAAAGTTTTTGGTAGAGAACGCCATAACCAAGTGTGATTTTTGACTAATAAGTCAATGAACACTCAAGACTCTTCTCAAGTATTCAAGAAGGGCTCTCTTAGACAAGAGAGTTGCTTACAAACTTACGTGTATTTGCTGGAAATTTGTTGTATTATTGCTTGTACAAGACGTTTGGAGAAGAAGGCCTATTTATAGCCTTTACAAGACTTAAAAACCTAACCTACTTGGACAAAGGAACAACGACTCAACACCTAGCTAAACTAGCAAATCTAAGTTTGGCTTTTAAAGGTCCACATGACCAGCCTTTATTCGACTTATTTAATGACCAAACTAATACTTAACTAACCATAATTAGGTAACTAACAAGGTTGGAAAATAACTAAACAATCGGATGAATAAGTAACACTGTTAATGATAACATGAACTCCATGCTTGGCTCAATAACTTGATTGAGGATGTAGATCTTCACATGACAGTCGATTCTTCACTATTAACGACAACATGAACTCCATGCTCGACTCAATAACTTGATTAAGGAGGTAGATCTTCACATGACGGTCGATTCTTTATTAATTTCACAGTGCTTTGAATTCTATCAGCACTCAGACCGAATGTCTCTATAGGCAAAATGTGAAAAGAAAGTGGAAAAGATAATCACAGAAGGAAAAGGAGGAAGTAAGATAAGATTCTTACTAGTTTGAGGAGAAGAAAAGCACAATAACTTCCTGAATAAATAGGGATGAAACAGAGAAAAAGCCAATGAGCACGGAGCAACTAAAGAGGAATCGTCTAGAGCGTGGGAAGATGAAAGAAGAAAATATTAGAGACGTGTAGAGAGGAGAAAACGGAAAAGCTACTCTCAAAAATTGGAATGATTTGACAGCGACTTAAATGCAGTTATTAATCCCTATGAAAAGGGGGTAAGAGCGGGAAAAGAAAACAATTTGAAACCTCCAAGTCGAGGTTTTAGGTAAGATCTCAATTTGAGGGGGTTAGTGGAAAGGGAAGGCAAAACTCAACATGTGTACAACCTCAAAAAAGCACACCTAGGTAACAAGTGCCGCCCTCTTTTCAACGCTTGGTGGATAACTTGTAAACATGAGAATAATTGTCTGGCCAGCATGCATAATGTGAAACCATGAATGGCCACCAAATGTAATTAAGGCCTTGGGCCTAAGATCTCAAGTCAGCATACCACGATAGGGCGTCCGACCCACTATCAAAAAGGTAACATATAAAAAACTTAGTCCAAAGAAAATTAAAAGATGCGCAATCCACCACCTATTCAAGAGATTCTGCTCGTCTCACTTCCTACTCTGTGCTATTTTATTTTCATTTAAGCATCGGAGGTTACCCAAGGGAATAGCCCCATTTGTTTTCTCTTCTACATTTTTCAGGTCTCATCCAGCCTGTGTGTTCAATCTCCATCCGAGTTGACGTGGAACGAAGAGGTGATAACTTTTGCATCCGCTCCCTCTACAAGACAGTCAAATCAGCAAATCTAAATTGAATCTAACATAGTCATTATACATGCACATTTTCTACTAAACAGACAAATAAACCCTCAATGAAAGCAATAAGTGTGGTAAAAATTTACGTGATTCCACGTTCTCAGAAATGAAAAGATGAATGTACCCTTCACATAATAATAACCGAAAATTATGATTTTGACAAATTGTTGATTCGATTGAAAGCGTAATTCTTCTTGCCATACTATGTGCACCTGACATGAAGAAATGATTGAGACTAGAGCTCCTAAGTTGACTTTTCTAAATTTATAAAATTCAAAGATGCTGTGGATTGATTCAATTGGACACAATAAGGAGGGCATAGTGAAAAACATCCTTTCTTTGAGAAGGCATTTTGTGTGTAATCCTAATATTTATTCAGAAAACAAGCTGAAAATTGATTGAGAGAGAGATTCCACTAACATAATTTTTGTTGTTTTTTGTTCTCAGCCTTGAAACCACTCAACTACCCTCCTTTTGATGGAACGTTGAAGGTACTTTTGGATGCCAAATGTTATTTTCCTCTTATTTAGCAGTTTATGTCACAATTATATTGTCTAAAATTTTCAAGCATATATTAAAATCACATTACCTAGAAACTACTTGAACCAAATTTTAAAGTACTTGATTCTTCAATGTCTAATTTGTGAAACTTATCTTTAGCAAACACTGTAACCAGCCAAGCTTAAAAGTCAGAACAATTATTAAATATTTTTGTCTTTCATATCCAAAACAGAAGGTAAAACAAGAATTGTCCTTGTACCTCAGAAGTTAATATTTTCTTTCTCCCACACTTATCATCAGCATCACTATTTTTTTCACTTATGTCACATCATTGGATCACATACTTACGATTTGCATATCTAGTTCCTTTGTTTGCAATACAAAGTTTTGACTTATGTGGAATATATATAAGAATAATAGTAGCCAAAGCAAAAGATTTTCTGACCACTACACAACAAAACAAGTGGCTTTGCCCAGTTTTTGGTTAGGTGAGGAGAATAGGCCAAAGATGGGATGGACATTGTCATGCTGGAATTCAGATGTTGGCAAGCAACAAATTTATTGTTTTGGGATGTTCTTGGACATTCAGAATTTTGCACAAGAATCAATGAGCTGTTGACATAGGGTACATAGGTAATAAAAAGCCAAGTTGCCTAGCTAGGATTTTAGTCTGGATACAAATTTGTTGACCATTTAATAAGTATGCTCTTCCAGTTGCTTAACCTTTTCTATTTTGAGTTGTCGATTATTAACAGAATTCGAAGGAATTTCTCCTTTGACGTGAATATAGTGTCAATTTAGTTATCAAGGTTATTAGGAAACATCTGATTAGTTTATAACAAATAGTACTCCAAGTCAGATTTTCTTTTCCTTCTTGAGTATGGAACAATGTGTTCTTCTTGAATGATTACACTGTTGAGGTGCACTTTATATATTGAGCAAAATCCTTGCTGTTGTAAGTCAGAATTACTATAGAGAACCCATTTTTCCTTTAACTATGTTTTTTATTTTTATATGAGAGAATCAATAGTACGCTCTTACCAATCGTTTAGTGATTTAAATTAGCGACCTCTAAATCACATGCAAGGACGAACCAAGGAAGAGTCGGGGTGGATCTATCCCTGCCCCCAAGTTACAAATTTATTTCTTCCCTAATATTTTAAAACTTTTCAAGAATATCCTTTTATAGGTAAAATTATTTACACCCTTGAATATCGATCAAATTTTAAAGTTAACTCTACAGCATATCTGTGTATGAAATTCACCCCTCAAAGTAAATTTTCTGGTTCTGTCATTGATCACATGTAAAGCTCCTCCATCAACTACTGTTAAACTTCATTTTCTACCGATCATACCATGAGTTTGATAATTTTGGGCCTAGGCTGATGCCCAAGGAAAACGTTATCAGTGCTAATCCAATTAAATGAAAACACATTAATTCCATGAAAGATGGACTACTGTTGAAGTTGATGGTACAACATTTGATTAATTACATGTCACTTGCAAGCAATTAAACGTTTACTTGCATGAGTTCGATTCCCAAAAGTATATGCTGAAAGAGAAATTCATATATGCGTTCACTAGTCGTACCAAATGCTTAATGGTCCAAGATATATGTAACTTTTTTACAGATCAATTTAAAGAATGGAGATGACAAACTTTCTAGTAGTCCAAATATAAAGCATGCCGTTTGCATTCCACTCAAAGAATTTCAACAACACCCAAATCTGATTTTCGTGTGCACCTCAGTGTTAAGCTAAATTAAAACCATAATTTCCCGAAATGATTTGGTAAAATTGCATCTTAATAATATAATAACATGTATAATCTCATTTTGGTGTTTATTCCACTTTTTTTATTAGTTTGTACAATCTCACATAAGCTTGGCTTCTCTACCTTTTCTTGTTGGTTAGGGTGGCTTTGAAACACAGCCCTTCACTGGGATTATCAAAATCCGTCAAATTGTCCTAAATTTTTGGTTCAAGGCAATCTCAGATGTCTAAACCGTATAAAAGAGTATAGAAAAGGGATGGACGTGTCCAAGAGTCTTCATAATCACCTGATTAAAGTAAATTCTTAATATATATATATATATATATATATATATATATATATATATATATATATATATATATATCTGTGTGTGTGTGTCTAGAAATTCGATTTGTTCCCTCGTATAGTGATTTGAACCTTTTCTCTCATATGCCTTACCTTACAAAATCTTATCATGCCAAATAATAGAGCCAAGAATATTGTAGGTTCCACATAGTAATATCTCAGGCTAACTTCAACTTCTCTGCTACGTGAGGAAACAAATTATTCTTGTGGCACAGTGAGTTCCACGACAAAATGATGTAGCTTGTGAATCAGATTAAATGGATAGTAACTATTCTTTGAATAATCAATCATAACCATGAAGAAAGAGTTGTTTTTTCTTTCTTCAGTTTTGTTGCTTCCCAAGTGGAGAAGAAGGAAACGACAAAAATGTATTTGCAGATACATGCATGGTTGTCGCAGCATGAATTGGATTAGCTCTACTGAATGGCTAATGGAATTTTCATAATGACTACTTGTGGGCCTCTAAAAAATTATTGTTGAGTCCTGAATAAATTAGAAAATTAAAAAGAAAAATTGACTTGGATAGCATTTTGTTCTGATAAAAGCTGGATGATTGATTAAGCTAGCAACCCATAAAAAGTGGGGTATTCTTGGTTTTACTGTTTTTGGCCATAAGCATCACATCATATCCTTCTCCCACATTATGTAAGTTTATTCTACTAATTTTTTTCTTCTAGGATCTCGTTTTCGGCATAAACAAGGGTATGTTATCTAAGTGTAATATTTTCCTTTCAAATCGAACCTAATATTTGCTTATGACCCTTAAAAGTATAGTATGTTTTTTGTCTGATTGTACTATTTTATCAATTACTTTATACTTGCTAAGTGTTCTTTTAAACCAAAAAAAAAAAAAAAAGGTTTTTTTTTTAAGAGTTGTGTGAACCAAATAAGTTTTTATGTGAGGCATGTTTCTCTAACCTTGGTTGTTTCAAAATTGACTAAAAATATTGAGAATCCATAAGATTATCACAACAGAAGTGGTCCTTAATGTATTTATAAACAAATGGTCTGCCTCACTTATGCAATTATTTTGATAACATTTTAAATCAGTTCATGATACTTGACAACAATTTTGCACATGAATGAACAGTAATTAGAACTTTATAAGTGGATTGCTTTCAGCTAGATGACAGGTTACAAGTTAAGACATGTGCCATTACTATCTAATAAATAAATGACCACAAAACCTAACAACACTAAGGCCTAAACTGAAGCCAAGTAAGAAATTATTTGTGGTTACGCTCAAGAGGAGATGTTTATGTGGCACATAGATTAACCTCAATTTAAAAACTACATGAAAAGACAGAATTACATGCCTAGGGTTCTTGGGAAGAAGCAATTTCAATTAGTAGAAGAGACAAGAAAAGGGAGTAAGAAAGGATGGAGACTGCTGCATGGAGTTGCCTTTGTTTTGTAATGAGAAAATGACCAAAGGGATAAAGGGCGTCACTCGTCCTTGTTGTTGGCTTCTTGACAACCTTCCCACCCTTTTCGGCAACCTTTTCAATGGACGGCCATGGCATTTTTCTTCACACTCCTTTCCCTATCTCTTTTACCCTCTTTCAGTTTTTCTTTGTTTATTCGTTATTTTTTTGGTTCATTGTGCATGAACTGATTGAACATTTTAAAATATTTAATTGAATTATTTGCTTATTCATCATAGTCTCGTTATTTGTAAATTCATCTATTTAGTTTGTAACATGTCGGATTTAAGTTCACGGGATTTGGAGAGTAGTTTTCAATATAATAAAATGCTCGAGTTGAATGTCAAGAACAATTTTTAGAGTGTAAATGTCATCTGCCTTTAAAAAAAAAAAAAAAAACCTCATGTATTGGTGTAGGAACTAAATTGGATTTGATAAAAATGTGATTTCTACTGTAATCGAGATACTGGGAGATTGTTAATTAAATGCATTCATCACTTCCTATTGAGCTAGCTAGCCTCATCTAATGGTGGAAACATCACTAATTCAAATGACAATAGTAAGTTACTCTTGATTTAACTATTTGGGTACAATATTATGTTAACATTCGTCACACACTTTTTGTATTCATTGTCGAATGTTATGTAAGTTGTAAATGTCATTTCATTAAACAAAAATGTAAAAATCAAATTAACAAAGGTGTTCGACAATGTCAAAGGGGTGGCCTGGACACAATTAACCCCAAATAAAAGAACAAAAATAAGAAGAGACAAAAACTCACCAATCTACTCAACAGTTAACTCACATTTAATACTTCAAATTAGGTTCCTATTCTTGTTCCCTAGCTGTATTAGACATTTAACCTGATATGGCCTATAAATACTGCTTTTAGATTCCAAATTCCACTTCATAAACAATCAGTCTCACAACTAATGGATTTAAGTGTCTCAGATGTTCTCCTGTGTCCCCAGTTGAACCTTGCAAATGATTTCAAAAATGAAGCCCTGGTTTGTGACATATCCATACTACAGAAACAAGCAAACTTGCCACCACAATTCATCTGGCCTTATGAAGACTTGGTTGGCTCTCAGGATGAGCTAAGAGAGCCAGTCATAAACCTAGAGGGCTTCCTGAAAGGTGACAAGGAGGCAACTGTTGCTGCTGCTGAGCTTGTTAGAGCTGCCTGTGTTAGCCATGGCTTCTTTCAAGTTATCAAACATGGTGTAGATGTGGATCTTATTCGAGCTGCACGTCAGCACATGGATTTCATCTTCAACCTTCCGCTTGCTAAAAAGCTCGATGCTCGTAAGGAACCAGGCAGCGTTTATGGCTACTCAGGTGCCCATGCTCACCGGTTTTCATCCAAGTTACCATGGAAGGAAACGTTATCTTTTGTGTATAGCCACGGCAACAGCCATGATCTTGCTGTGCCTAGTTACTTCACATCCTCCTTTGGGAAAGAATTCCAAGAAACCGGGTGAGAACATTACGTAGTATTTTTGGTTTTTGTTTATTTTCTTTTTTTACCTACAGGTAAAAATTAAGTAGCAAATCAAATTTAGCATGTTTGATGAGGCTCTTTATTTCTCGTCTTACAATGAAGGTTTGATTCTCACGTTTGTTTCCCCCTATTTCATGTTTCCCACCTTTCCTATAGAAATTTTAGAATACCATATACCAGTATATAGTTTTAGCATGCATGTATATTTTGGAGTAATCTTTCCTGTACCATTAATGTTTAAACTGACATGTTTAGATGTATACCGCATCATTTGAATTTGAATTTGATCATCAAACTTTATAGATGTAATATGCATCTAAACACGCTAATACATACACTATCGATGTATAAAAGATTTACCAATATATCTTCACCATCCTTAGTTTCAGTAGGTGCTAGAATCTTGGAGTAGAAGTAAATCTATAATTCTAGACATCTGGGAACTTTCGAAATGGAGAAAGAAAAAGGTATACTGGGGTTTAAATTTATTGCTCTCGAAATAGAAATTCAACTATGAAATTAGTATGCCCGTGTTAGACTTTAACACTAATTATTAAATCACATGTTACAACCGCTTTTAATAATCTCTAGAATGTTTATACGTAATTTGTAATTCCCTTGATTAAAAACAAAAACTAAGACCTTGATACAAATTCTCTATATATAGCCAGATTCGAACAAAGCCATCTTCAGTACTTCATTCTTTCTTTGTTTTCTACAATTCTTGTTAATTTTATCAATTCATATACTTTTAACTCAAAAAAAAAAAAAAAAGCCTAACAAGATTCTCATTTGTAGATTGGTCTACCAAAAATATTGTGAGGCAATGGAGAAATTATCTCTAGCAATCTTGGAATTATTGGCCATGAGCTTGGGAGTAGAACGTTCCTACTACAGAAAATTCTTTGAAGATGGTAGTTCACTGATGAGGTGCAATTATTATCCACCTTGTAAAGAACCAGGCCTTACTCTTGGCACTGGTCCCCATTGTGATCCAACTTCCCTAACCATTCTTCATCAAGATCAAGTTGGAGGCCTTGAAGTTTTTGCAAACAACCAATGGCGAACCATTCGACCTCGACCAGATGCACTTGTCATTAACATTGGTGACACGTTTATGGTATGCTGTGCTATCTCAAAATGTCCGCCTTGTTTGGATTGTGATTTTTTGGAGAAAAATTTTTATGTTTTCTCGTGTCTATGCCTTTTATATATTTTTCAATCATCTTTTTACTTTACATTTATCACATCTTAAAGATTTGCTACAGTAAATTTTCTTCAAAAATTCTCCAAAAAAAATACAGTTCCAACGGACTCGTAGTTAATAGTAGTATTATCCTTCACACCTATTTGCTTCTTTTAAGTAAGTTTGAAGGTAATTTTTGACATGATTAGAGGTTGTTCCAGGTTATTTTAGGTTTTACAAAAGGTTTTTTCCCCCTTTTCGCATAAGCTACTCATAATAGACTCTAGATTTTAACTTTTTTGTCAATTTCATATACAAAAAACATACAAGAACAGGAAAATTGGCTTCTCAAAATCAGAATCTAAAATTAGGTGGAATAATCAGACGAGAAAATCCCCTATAGTCTAAATAAGTTGCTTCAAAGTTCAAGCCATTTCATGCACCAAAGATGAGTAAATCATTTAGGCTTTTATAGTGTGGTGAAAAATGATCTTTTGAACCCATTGACTACTCAGTTTCTACGTATGTAGATTTGGTAACATTTCTTGTTTTATTTCTTTTTCACTTCATGGAGTTTTAGATGTGTTTAAATAAGGGCTCAACTCCAAGTGATTATCAATAAGTACAGATAGGAGAAGGTATCACTTATAATTTGAAATAAAATGAAGAAGAAAAATTGTACAAAATATTATCACCATTTTGTTGGTGACCTACAACAACTAGGTATCTATTATTGCTACTATATAGAACAGTGAACTTGGTTAGGTAGAAACATGGGTAAAGACAAAAAAATGAATCCTGTGTTCCTCACTGTTTCTTGGAATATGCATATTAAGCTTCTTTACATCTGTCAATTGCGCGTTAACTTTGGACTCTGATTTATAGTCGTCAGGATCATGGCATCCAAATTTTTACACTTTTTTTCTGTTTTAAAAAAATTTGTTGATGAAACAAGACTATTTGGACCACATATATAGAAAGCCATAGACCATGTCTGCTCTAAAGATTATACAAGTACAAAGCAACCTAACCAAGGATTTTGTACAATTCTATGGACATTATAAGTTATTAAGCACCACAAGTCCAATTAATTTTGCTCCTAAATTAATTTTGACCTGAATTAGAGGTCCGCGCCATCCCTGTTTCTCCCCAGTTAAAGAAATTTAAAAAAAAAAGAGCTAATTAATTTTGCCCATTGTCTAAATTGATCTTTTATGTATGAGTAGAACACATCATTTATAAGCAAAATGTCTTTTTGTTTTTGGGCATCATTTGTTACTTCAAATTTTTGGTAGCTGAAGTAATATGTCATTTGTGTTATCCTTTTCAGTTTTATTGTACGAATATCTTAAGAAAATGGTCTACCATCTTTGGGGCTTGGTCAGGAAATACCTGCTGAGAGAGGGAAAAGTAGAGAACTTTTGCTCAAAGAAATTGGATTCAAAATCAATATCTTTTCAGATTTTGCAAATTTGTAACATTTCATGTACACTTTTGATGCATTAATACCATATGCCAAGTACATCAAAGTTTTCCCCTGAAAGCTCACATGCATGGAATTTAAGAAATTTCATGATGAAAAAATAAATAGAAATTTCTATGTTTTGGGTGCAATATGTTTTACTATTTTAACATATATAATAGTGCTTTTCTCGAATACTTTGTGATTCAGGTTCACAAGTGATTCATAGTTCCCAAATATCAAATTATATGTTAGCCAACAATATTAAAATTAGGTAAATAAGAGATCCATTTATTAAAATTGAAACTTTTGTGACCATATTCAAAAGGTTACAATACTTACAGAACCAGATGTCTTACAGCATTACTGTTGGTCTAAGAAATACATAGAGATAAAATTGTAAGTATGCCTTACAATATTACTCATTAGAATACATGCAAACAAAGGTATACTTCTCCTACCCCAAATGAAAAATAAAGATAATTATTTAGACTTCAATATTTTTCTTATACTATTAATGGAATCTCACACACCCTGGATTTGGTGCCAATTAGGGAATCTCTTTTCTTGAACATGTTGGCACCCACACAAAGGACAATGGCAAAAGTGTTCTCTTATATCACTGCATTTGGGACCGCTTGTTGTAGTTTCCTTTTTTTTTTTTTTTTGGTATTATCACTAAACATCATAAAAACAAATCTTGATTCCTTCTGAAAAATATAGATGACCACACTGTCTTAATCCTTTCTGATGTGCAAACCTAACAGCACAAAGAATGTGGAAATTAAACTTTGGCTAATATATAAAAGTAATTTTATCTAATCTTGGCATTTTTTCTATTGTGAATAGAGTTAATTCCTTATTTATTTTGTAAAAAACTTTTTTGTCACTTTGTTATATGTAATTTTATCTTAAATACATTTGTAAATTGATGCATTTATACTACACCTTCTAGTTAGAGAAAGAGTATCATTGCTTCATTTTGTCAAGCATTTCCATTTCTTAAGCAGTGACATTTTCAGAATAATAAAGCTAATGAAAATGTCAGAAAAAAGATTATCATACCTTCATATAGTTTTGACACACTATCCATCTAGTAATGCTAATATGCAAATAAATAATAAGACTATGGATACCTTCACTCTATATTGATTAACAAACAATGACGAGTATCGTTTATATGATAACTAATGCTAGATAAATTGCAAAAGCCATTATCTATAGGGTTAAATGCACTAAACACCCCAAGGTTATACTCAAGCTGTATTGTGCCTTTACAAAATATACTAGTTCAAAGTATTTTAAAAAATACACCAAGTTTGATAAGTTTGCTTTTAACGTTATAGATTCACCCTATAGTTCCTTGGCTGCCGGAATTTTTTGTCAAACTCGAGAACTTCTTATTGCCACCATTATGTATTTTTCGTCAAATTTATTTCGATCAAGAATAGAATCAAGGTCGTGCTGTGGTAAAACATAAAATTAAGGTTTTAAATATAACCCTTAACATATTTTACACGTATACTCATTGTTAGGGATTTTTTGTAAATTCAGCTCATTTTCTTGACAAGAAAAAATTTCACATTCTTTATAGTACCCGAGAAAAGTCGAAGTTGACCATATATTACATTTCTATACAAACACAAAAACTAAAATCTTACTGATATGAGTCTAGGTTAATCACATATTACATTTTCTTCAACAGTATTCTAATGCATCTAAAATTTTCACATAAATTATTATGATACGGTGTATGACTACACCACAAAACAACTGCTGCACCATGTGAAACTATGAAGTCATGTTACACTAAAACACACCATTGCATGAATTATTTTCTTGCATACCTCTGTGCATGTAAGTGGGCAAGGAGCGGTAGCCGTTCCTAAGATTTCACAAATCTTTTTATATTTCCTTAAAAATTAAAATTTTTTGTAGATATTAGACTTTGCCCCTCTAACTTTTTAGAAATCCTTCTATATTTTCTCAAAAATATTAAATATTCTTATTTATATCCTTGAAAATATTGAATTTTGCTCCCCAAACCTTTTACAAAAATATAAGACTGCCCTTTAAATATATATCTATATTAACCCTCAAATCTCGTTCCACTAGTGTCGCATACCACATGAAGAATGATAAACCATTAATTTCTTGCATTTCATTTGGATCCACTGCCTTCCATATTTTTCTCAATTTTAATGTTCCTGTTTAACATCCACAACAAAGAAGTGTTCTTGCTTCCTTTTTTTTTTTTTTTTAACTATCCCACTCCTCCTGACATCTTTTCCATCCCCGACTATCAGGGATTAGAATTTTGAATCTGGTCATTGGAGATCCTTGCTCTTTCTTAATCTCTAACTCTTTAAATTTTTTTGGTTAAATTTTGCTGTTCTTGGGATACATAGGCATTGTCCAATGGGAGATACCAGAGCTGCGTTCACAGGGCATTGGTGAACAAGGAGAGTGTGAGAAGATCATTGGCCTTTTTCTTGTGCCCAAAACAAGACAAAATAGTGAGACCCCCACCGGATCTTATTGACAGAGAAGAGACAAGAAAGTACCCGGATTTCACATGGTCAGATTTGCAAGAATTCACTCAGAAATACTACAGAGCTGATGTTGCAACCCTACAAAGTTTCATTCATTACTTTCTGCCCACAAAACGTTGCAACTAGTGGTTGCTTGTAATCTTTCTATTGTCCGTGCTAGAAGCCTCCCAAATACCCACCCCCCCCACCCCTCAACCTCCAACAAAAAGCAAAAAACTCCATTCTTGTCCTATAGACCAGTCCCAAGTTATTCTTGCTCCTTGTATATTTCCAAGCTCTTTCTTTATAATTATTCAGGGTCAACATTTAGACATATGTATTTGCATTGTTCAGATGTATTGAATCTGTGTTTAATGGGGTACTAATGTGTTTTCCATATATTGATCAAGAGATGAAGGTACAGATTTGTATTATAAAAATCAAATCATGCTGGACAATTTCTAAAAATTTTGTTAATGAAATTCGCTTTTTGTCAAACAGATGAAAGAGCAGAAGCATATGAACCTCTTTCGAAGCTTGTTGCTTGTACGTCAAAATCATCTATGCTCATTTTGTCCATTGCACTGATTTTAAGGATTTAATATAAGAATCTTTTGATCGAGAAGAAACACAGAGATTGAAAGTGTAGCATCTGAATTTGTTCCAAGACATATGGTTGTTTTAGCAGATGTACATGTTTAAAGAAACTATTTGTAGGTCCTAATTAATTTGCACATTAATTATGAGGATTGTAAATATTTCTTTCCTATTTTTACAGGTATCATCATACTGCCCAATAACAAGTCCAATCACGTCCATTGAATAAGACTTGCAAATTTGTACATACTCCCAAATAATATGTACAGATTAAAGAAAGACAGTGTACTAACTGTTCATTTAAAAATTAAGCTACAGTTCTGACATAAAAGAACTGCCCATCCTGAGCAAGTGATGTGAGAGTTGGGTGAGATCAAAACTAATTTGATGGGCTGAGAAAACTGAAAAACCAAGCTGTAATCGTATTATATGTACTATATATAACTCGAATGTAGCTTTAGCATATCCTATTGAAATTTCAAACTTGATAAAATTTTTAATCAATGTAGCCCAGAAGAACTCAAGGAGCCCCAGATATTACTAGTGTCAAGTTTCCTTTTTTCTTTTCTCTTTTTCTAAAGCTGTATGTCCATTTCGGCTAAGGAAATGAGGTTAATTGCTGATGGGTTCATTTTTATAGCACCCATGCAACTAGTTGTGGACCAGATTGGCCCACTCTCCCAGTTTCGTGCGCACTCACTGTTGTAGCCTATGTTTTTAAATTTGGATTGGATTAGTCGTTCGACCAGTTAGATCAAAAATGTTAGACATCTTGTTCAAGTCTCCTTCAAAATCAGCTTGTTAAAAAACCTGATCAAACTGGATCAAAAACTGTGTTTAACCAAGAACCTAAAAAAAATTGATGAAAATCAGATTTTTTTTTTAATTTTTCTATTTTCTAGTGATTTTTTTTTTTTTTTTATCTTACTTTTTTGAGCTTTTTATTTTCCTCAAATTTTTGAAGGAAAAAAACGAATGTCATGCTTAGTTCGTCTCTCAAGCAAGGCCTATTATGGATCTAACATCAAAATAGGAAAATTTAAAGAGAAAAAAAAGCAAGAAAGGGAGAGAGTGGAGAGAGGAAAAGATGCTAATCTAAGTTCTGAATCAAAACTTGAAAAATAAAAGAAGGGGAAAAGAATATACCGAATAGATGATCTGATATTTTGTTTTGATGAAGAAAGAAAATAGGCAAAGATTACAAAGTAAATAAAAAAATGAAAGAAAAAAATGAAAATAAAGAAGTCAGGAAGAAGGGATATAGAAGTGAGAAGATGGAAACGAGACAAACTCTTTCAAACATGCCAACAAAGTAAAAAATTTAGATATTGGTCTATAACTTCTCCTGTGAACATTAGTATTTTAGATAACTATAAGTAATTGTTCCTATGAGCTTTTCTAGATTTTTGTTTGTAGCTTTAATTTCTTTACTTTTTCAAATAGGTCTCACAATTTTAGTTCTAAGCTGCTCAGTTTGCATTTAAAGATTCCCAACATTAAATTTGAGTTACATTCAAAAGGTATTGAATTATAGTATGTTTGGGAATGGAAATTAACATTTTTATTCATATTAGCAATGTATTTACATGTATTCTTGCATATAAGATAATGAATTTTCAATCAATATATTTGTGATATCATGCAAATGTTATATAATTCTCTAGTACCGGTTAAACACATTGACTTTTGACCCTTAATCTCGACTAAGTCATTGTCCAATCCGAAGTTTCAAAACACTAGTCATGGCTAGTGTCCTCTGCTTCCTATCTAACTTTCAATTATTCTGTTTTTTTTTTTTTCCGTTTTTCAATTTCTGCAGTAGTGTACATTTTAAAAAACTAAGCATATGTTTAAACTGGCTTATTTTCCAAATACTAGTTTTTCAAGTAGAAGTTCAATAGTAAGACACAGTAAAGACACTCTAGATGGAGACTAACCAAAAAACACCAAAAGAAATAATTATTAAAAAAAAAATTCACAGCCACCTGCGCCGCCACCACCACCACTCCATCCCTTACTACCACCACCACTGCTCAGAACTCCCTCTCTCTTTCTTTCCCCATTTCTTTCCCTCCAACACCACTTTCCTCTTCCCATCTCCCCCACCATCTCACCTTTCTCCATCCTACCTCTCCCATCCTCCTCCGCCACTTCCTCTTTCCTTCTGTTCCTCCATCCTTTTCTCTACTATGTCCTTAATATCTCATAGAGCAATACAGTAGGGTTCATTCGGTAAAAGTCAACCAAAAGAAAGCAAGCAAAATTTTAGAATACTAGGAGCATTGTGAATTTTGACCTTTAATTTTAAGAGATGTCTTGAATTTGACCTATTACATGTAAAAAAGCTACAAAGGAAAAGCCCCATTTCTTTCATTTAATGCTTTGGCTAAATCCACTAAAATCTGCTAGAAGCTAATACAACCCAAAACTTCACGAATTATCAATGATATATTTATAATGAAAGGAAGAGTGATACTATTCATCATTAGCACCAATGGGATGCTCAAGCGTCTAGTCGTTTTACCAATCAATAAACCGTTTTGCCTCATAGTTAGAGAATGGATATTATCACACACATCTCATAATTCATATTCATAATACGCAAAAGGTAGCCCAAATCTATCTCTATGTTTTCCTTTACTTAATTTGGAAACAATATCTACCAAAGTACATTGTAAGTATGCTTGCCAACCTCTTAAAGAATGTTGTAATGGTGTGTGTAATCAATATTATTTTAAGTACAATTAAAATAAGTAAAAACACAAAAAAAAAATCAAAATTTTTTCTCTTAATTTACCAATGTCCCACGGAGTCAATATGTTCTTGCTGTGGTAATTGAGTCTGAATTGAACTTTGAGAAAATGGCAAAGCAAATGGTTGATCACTTGAAACAAATGGCGGCTGAGAGAGAAGATTTGTTGAAGAATATACACTATGGTAAGGTGACATAATTGGATTTTGGTCATGGTTTTGTAGGCGCTGCTGTTGCTGCTGCTGTTGTTTTGGAACATTCAGCTTTTCTCCTTCTAACTCTCTATATTTGTTAAGGTATTGTTTTAAGGGGCTTACATAATCTTCAAACCCGAGAGTTGTAATAGCCCAAATGATATCATCTCCATTGATGGTCTTCCTCTTTTCACGTTGGCATTTATCTGACGCTTCTCCAGTGACAAAACTAATGAATTCTGATACACATTCTTGAACTGTTTCCTTTGCATCCTTCGAAATTTTCCCATTTCCTGGAATCACCTTCTTCATAATTCTTCCGACGTTTGCGATCGGGAGAAACCGATCCTGCTCCTTGTTATTGTTGTTGTTGTTCCCACAGCTACTGCTCCCGTTATTGTTGTTGTTGTTATTGTTATTATGGTTGTAAGTCGCTGTCACGGTCGCGATCGTGAAGCAGGTGCTGCTGCTGTTGTTGTTATTGTTGGTGTTGCTGCTGCTACTCATTGAACATTGATTTTCTAAGCTTCCATTGATGGGCCCATTTGGCCCCATTCCACACCTCTCATCTTCCATCCCTATCTCTTTCTATTTGTGGGAGAACAATGATAAGAGTTTTTGGTTGATTTGGGATTTATATGGAATTGAGATAAATGGCAAGAGAAGCATAAAAGTAGGCAATGTGCAAGGAAGACAAAAGGCTTAGATGATTATTATCCTTGGGACTCGCTCTTAAGGCGGACAGGGTAATGTTTTTGCGTGTCTATAAACCTAAAATAACTAACCATAACTGTAAGCAGCAAACTCTTAAAAACTTACTCCATGTTGAAATGCAATTCAACTTGTATAGTACTTCTTTTATATTAGGTTTTCTATATTCTACGCACTTAAGATGTAAGATAAGCATACAAACTATAGAGGGTGAATTCATGCACCATCTAGTCCGTAAATTCTAAAATCTTGAGTGAAATTTTTAAAAAATTTTCCAACTATGCTCTAGCCCGTCTCTTGTCATGTGCCCTTTCTATTATTATCTAATTAGAAAGACATTAAGTTTAAGGAAAATAGAAAACAACAACCAAACTTTATGTGTAAGACGAGAAAAGAATGGCCAAATCTAATTTTCAAATTACGGTATGCCTAATTTCAAATTGCACAGTTCCTTGTTTTTATTGTACAGCTTATTAATGTTTGAAAGTGGTTATTCCTAAAATCAATCACCTGATCTTTATGTTGTTTCATTGCGAATAGAGAAATGGGGCTTTGATTTCCAATGTTTGGTTTATATGTTGAACTGGTCTCGAATATTACGACCAAAATAAATGTGGTCCGTAAAACTTTTAATTTTACACAAATTTAGGAAAACTAATGGAAAATTACAATAGCTAAAAGTCAAAAATCAAATTAGTTTAGTAAAAAATTTCTGCTTTGCATTTTCTGTCTCTAATATGTGGAGTTTCAATCAATATGGTCAATTATGTTTCAAAGAACTATAATTAGGGTTTGTAAAATAAATTTAAATTATAGTAGATGAGTTCCTAAATCCCCATAAAATCTCTAAAAGCACTTCATATTGGCACAACAATACCTTTTAGCCTAAAAAAAATCTATCTGCTAAATTAGTTATGGTTGGATTATAATATAGAGATTATTAAAATTGAAATTATTTGAAGCATGGAGAATTCAAATTTAACATATAACGTTATTCTAGCTACTAATACACAAATGCTTGCATGATCTGCCGAAGGCTTGAAATGGGTTATATGGGTTATAGTTAGAATTTGCGATTGCAGTAATTAGTGAAAGTAAGTACCAATATGAGTACTTTTAGGGATTTTTTTAAAAGTTTCCTTTTTTTCTTGTTTTTCTTTCCTATTAAAATCTAATGTTCCGGTAAAAAATTCTGAATACTTTTTATTTTAATGTTTGTGTACATGAATATTTTGTTGAATAATTCAACTATTTCCATAAAGCACATATTTCATTTGATGATCAACTTTATTTACTATGGTATATATTGCTTATTTTTTAATAAGATATTTATTTTAAGTGTTTAATTATCATTACAAGTGAATAATAACAGAACTCATTATCAATTAATTATTCATGATGCAAAATGATATTTAAATAAATAATACAAAATTAAAGATTAACTACACAAAAGAGAAGAAACAAATGACAAATTAGTTGCATGAATAATGAAACAGAAAATTTAAAAGAACAAAGAAGAAGAAGAAAAGAAGTTTAATTAGCTTTCTTACTTTATTATTAGTAGTTCTAGTACACAACTAAAGCAATTTCAATTCATCCTGGAGCACTCAGTATTACTATCTGAAATTTATTGTACCTGGTACTATAATGATTCAAACTCCGAATACTAGAGTCCGAAAATGCAAAGTCCAATCCATTAACTAATCCCAACTTTATTTTGACCGTTGAACATGTAAATTTCCATCAACTGTTCATAAAATAAAAACCTTAGGCATCATATTTGTTTTGTGCTTTTGCTCGAAATATTAGAGATAAATTTGGTATATAGGCCAAACATTAGAAACCAAAAATTAAATTTTTAACCATTTTGAGTGAGATAAAAGAGTTCATATATGTTTTTCAACCCGATTCTAATAATACTACTTACAATTTTGCATTGTGCAAATTGCTCAAGCCATCTCTATCATGATCGCGCAATCTAATCTCAGACCCTGATTACTTTTTGCCTCGTAAGATTTGGCCATTTGTGCTATGCATATTTACATCTTTCACTAAGCAAAGCATGCACAACACAGATTATCATAAGCACAGTAACAAGTTATCTACTCTTCTCCTAACTGCAGACCAAACCAGTACAATACTATACTTTCAGGATTTTTTTAACTAAAGGAAGCACTATACTTCCCGTTAATACACCAACAGGATTTGAACCCCATGATGTAGTGCATGGGAGGACTTTAAGAGACTCGTCTTAATTGTTAGATTAAAATCCCAGTAGTTCAGTGACAAGTTCAATGAAAAGTTTTCATACGTCTTCAGTTTTGTGCTTATACTTTTTGGGGAAGATGTATCTAGTTCGCACCTGAAACATTAGAGAATGCTACTTTTACCACCAGAGGATGTGAGAATTCACATAAAAACTTGGCAAATTTGTGGCGTATAGCTCTTTAAGAGCAAGTCGAGCATTTAGCCTGGTTTGCTTATAACCGTACTGTCCAAGCAGCGATAACCTTTCCGACAGTTCTCCAAGGATAAACTCATATTGACAAGACAAAAAATGCTCCATCACATATAGAACATAGAATATAAATAAAAGATTTAAACAAAAAATCCTTGATAGTTATCAAGAATAGGCTGCAAGATCGGAAGGTAAACACTGGACTAAATAGTAATTTCACGGTAACAGTTTACATAAATTGAACTCACCACCAATTTGAGTCAATGGCTCAATTGCCTTTACACTTTGGAAATACAGTGTGTTGGATTTCCACCAAAACTATAACATACATTTTGGAATCTTGATACTCCTCTACCCAAGAAAATGAAAACAAAAAGAACTAATGGACTAGGCAAAATACACGAAGAATAATACAGTTAAATCTGATTTAAGCTCAGAAGTTACTAATACAAAATGTTTATCTAGTCTCTGTGGATTGAGAGCTCGAAGAATGCAAGCAGCACAGTATGCTACATCTCTAAGCCAATGCATAGCTAACTATCTCCGACTCTTTTGGGCGCCACACAGTTTTCTGGGCACAAAGCAATCCCTCCTTGTCCTTGGAGTAGGTCATACGAATGTCCCAGTGCAGAGATTTAAAAATGCTCTCAAGTTCATTAATCATCTCAACCTTATCGCGAACAATGATCTTGCCGTCTGGTCGCAGAATACGATCAACTTCTGCAACAAATGCATTAAAGTTGCACCTGAAAGATGAGAAAAGAAGCAGGATTATCAAATGTACAGAGAAAGAATCGACAATATAGTAGGATTTATGCCTCCCACAAACAGGTGGATAGGTGAGATATGCTCAATACGCACTTGTTTTTAACTTTGGAGAAGAGATGATCTGCATGGAGAAGATCATAAGATCTGGGATAAGTACTGAATGATTCACACCAGTCATGATACATTCCAAAGAGACCTCGTTCGTAAATAATTGGAAGAGTATCAGGAGCATCAATGGATACTATGTTCATGACCCATACATTCATGTCCTTCAAAGCAGCAGCAAATCTGCAAAGACAAACATAACATTACAATGACAAGCCCCTACAAGGAATGAGAGAGGACTGAAAGATGTGAGACCTGAAAGAATCAGTATTTTATTGCAGCAGATCAAGATTTTACTGACCAAACTGTCGAAGGATTTTTTTTTTTTTTTAAATTCAGTGGAAACCAATTAATTCAGCTTTTCCACATCATAGACACTTCAGACAAACAAAACTTATATCGGAAGATAAATACTACTATTCACAAATATTCTCAAAAAGTCTGAGACCCTTTCAAAATCTTTTGCTTGCTGTTCAATTAATGCTTTCTTCCTTGAAATGGTGCCTAAGGAAATCAATTCCGATTCTAAAGCACAGAGTCAGCGTCATAAAACTTTTGCTACAATTTTATAGGACATATTTACCAGAGAGCAATTATGGCAACTTGTGCAAATAAAATAATTTGGAGAAACAAAAAATACAAGCAGCTTGCAACTATATGATATTTGAAAATATTCCATGCTGAAAATGGTAAAGTAGACCTATGAACTACTTGTAGTTGGGAGCATAAACTATAGACAACATGTCTCAAAGAGCTACTACTCGTGATATATTTATTGAAATTAGGACTCATTGGTCCTTGCAAAGATTTATAGAATTCAATATTCCTTTGCAGTTGCCCAACAGACTTATATTGGATTTTTTTTTCTTTTTCTTTTTGTGTTAACCTTATTAATACACACATATCTGACAATTATTAATCAAAGGAAATTTTCTATCACCTCAAATGATCAGCACACCAAACACTGGAGATGAGTAGTTATTTAGCTTACCCTCCATAAACTGCTCGCATGTCCATGACATTTCTCACAGTAGACCAGTTTATTCCCAAGCCCTTTGCATACGAATTAGTGACCACACGCTTCCAGTGTTTAAAATCGACAGCAAAATCCTCTGGCGCAGGTTTTCCATAAACACCAACTTGGGAACTCAACAACCAATATGGTGGTTTATCCAACCTGGCAGGCCACAATTCCGGCCATTGAGACCCACGCTCTGATTCAGACACCGGCACTTTGTGCATGCATGCTTGCAAAGGAACATTCCTACAGGATATTGGAAATTCTCGGATAAGCAATGAAGAACTTAATGTGATTCTGTATTGGCAAATGGACAACAAATTTCTTCACATATCCCACACATTATCCTCAACAAAGCTCAAACTCAAATTTCTACACCAAAAAAAAAAAAAAATGGAGGAAATTTACCAGGCGGCACTTGGATCATCAGATTCTTGGCAAAGAGGAGGCTCATTTTGTGACCTTTGCTCATAGCACTCATTAGTGGTAGATTTGCGATATATAGCTATCCCTACTCCATTTACCCGATCCTTGGTGATTGAAATCGACTCCCAGCACATTGACTTTGTCAGTTTCTTCATAGCTGCATGTACACCCACAAAATTTGTAGAACATTAGTGTCAATGACCAACCTAATATGAATGAGCATTAGACTTGAGATAAATAAAATTTTTTACCCTCCCAAATCTCAACATCTTCAGGGATTTTTTGGTAGACTGGAGTGGCAGACCACACAAAATAACCTCCAGGACGCAGTAAACGATTCAGCTCCAACAGCAGTTTACCACCTGCATATAGTACCAATGACTAACTTTTACAAAGAGAAGAAAAGATGAAAAACTTCACCTAAAAATCAATGAGCTGGTCAGAATTTGGTCAGAATCAAAAGCGCACAGATTTCGAGACTCTTCTGAATGAACATCATACATTACCTTCAATATGCCAAGGCACCCTACATCGTGCACAATGAACCACATCAAAAACTCTCCCTGGAAAGGGAAGTCTCTTTGTACCCATCACAGCAGATATAGCCGGGATTCCTCTTTCAAGTGCAAATTGAACCTGTGCTTCATGTTCATCTTTTGGGGCTAATGACATGGTTAGAACATCTCTATCAAACAGAAAGCCTCCAAAGCTAGCAACTCCACATCCAACATCCAATACAACCCGAGAACGTTTACCCCACGCAATATCAGGCACAGACTGCAAGAACAAAAAATGCATCATAAAATCTAAATCAGCAAATACTCCAGAGAGGAATGGAAGTCAGTCTTCACAGGTGCACCATAAATTCTTACTACTTTCATTTGCAGAACCCCAAAAAAAAAAAAAATCAAGTATAAGCTATGAGCTGTTAATATACATTTTTCCCCTACCACCAATTTGCCTGAGCAAAGAGCATACTGACAGAAGTTCTTAAATGAGCAGTCCCTTACATACAGTGTCATTTTTGTGTTTGCAGTGTACCAAAAAAGCCAAGGTTGTACTGGTGACAAACACTTAGACCAATTTATTGGTTATGGACACAACCCAAAAAGCATATTTCTTCAATTGTTAATAGAAACTTCAACTGTACAAGCAAAAGTTTCTGGGGCTCTATCTTTCACCTTTGCATGGACATATTTTCACCTCAATTAACATTTAAAAGGTGCAATGTTTCTTTGAGTTTAAGCTCATTATCTTCCAAGATTCCATGTTCCAATTCCACCCTCAATATGGTAGAATAATTTAACTAACGAATCCTTAAAGATGCTTTGCTCCATTTTCAGCTCAGCTAACACTAAAACACTGTCATTTATGACTCAATTTAGTGTAGACTTGATATCGGTGGAACAGTTCACTAAAAAATTCATAAGATGCTAATATATTCCAAAATTCTTGTTCACAGTGTAGAAATCCATTTGCTGTTTTAGTTACTCGTTGCACAAGATAGATAACAGATAAGTTGAGGTTCAATTAGCATTCTTGCACTTATGGTTACTTAGCTGGTAAGTATAATAAAGGAAACTACTCAACAAATATAACGTGCAGAGTATGAACATGTTATATGTAACTTCTGTAACAGCAGACTACTTCTTTCAGCACATGGCAATTTCTTCCAAATCATACATGCACCAATAGATTCACAGTGAAGAAGAAGAATTCAATTCCAAATAATTCAGTATAAGTGTAAAAAAAAATAGTTATTTTGCGTTTAGTCCACCAAATCTTTCTCCAGAACATAAGCAGAATACAGAAAAAAAGCAAACACAAGCCTGAAAACAATTGATGAAGCGTGTAATAATGACAAGAATTGAAAATGACAAGTTGCGTCAAGTGAAAACATGTGCAAGTAACAAGTGAAAACATGTGTAAGTAACAAGAACAACTTCAACTCTTTTAGGAAGGGAAAGATAAATTCTTAGGCTTGGTAAATGTCTAAAAGTGAAATGGAATAAAATATCCCATTTTTACCTGCTGTATGAAATCTATATAATGGAGAGCACCATGCTTGAACTGCGTCCCACCACCAGGAAAAGTGAGGTACTCACCAGAAACCTTGACCCAATTTTGGTGTCCCTTAATTTGTGCAAGCTTGGTATGAGGGACATTATGGTACCAAATCTGCAAGGAAATATTATCAAAGTTCCACCAAGGATTAAAAGAAAGATCAAAGAAAAAAAAATTGTCCTAGTCACAATTCAAAACTATTTCTCACCTTCTCCCTGCTAGCAGGCCACTCAATTGGGCGTTGGTATCCCTCAGGGAGAGGAACAAGGCACGTAGGAGGATCGTCTGGACAATGCCTCTCCCTGTGTTCATAGTGCTTAGTAGTACGAAGATTTTTTATTGCTTCCAAATTGTCAAGACATGGAATATAATCAGACCCAGCTGTGACATTGCAGAGTTTCCAGCTTGCTCCACTCTGATTCTCAGGTTCAGAAGATTGTTGTGCTTCCTTTGCATTCTTAGACTCTGCTGCCTGGGTAGAAAATGATCCATTTTGAGTTGTAGTTTCATTCAACAGCTCTGACTGAGCACCAGAAGGAAACACATCAGTCGTCTGATTGTTCTCCTTTTTCTGACCAGAATCTTGATCTGACACAGTATCTTTCTTCTCTTTTTGACTATCTTCTCTATCAACATCTTTTGTTTCATCAGAATTTTCAACTGATTTGTTGTCACCCCCAGACTCTCCTCCACTAGCATTACTTCCATTGGTCTCCCCAGCTTCAGAATCTTTTTCATCAGTCCTTTTTTCCCCATTTTCTCCGTTTTCATTTCCATTTTTAGATCCATCTTCTGACCTTCCCTCTTCTTCCCTCTTCTCCTCCCCAGATTTCTCTTGATTTTCCTCTGAGGGCTTCTCTTCGGAATTTGAGCTCACATTATTGTCCCCTTTTGTAGCATCTTCAGGTAAATCACCGGGATTATCCTCAAACTGATTTGGTTTATTCTCATTGCCATTTGATGAACTCTCGCCATTAACATTCTTATTCTCATTACTAGCATTGTCACCATTGTTTTCGCTCACTCGGGTGTTTTCATTCACATCATTATTGCCCTCCTGTGAAGCCACATCTGAGTTTTGTACAGGAACCACTGAAGAAGATGTCATCATCCATACTCCTACCAAACAAAGTGCTACAAACACCACTATCGTCACCGTGGAACAATAATTTGTAGACGTTTTTCTACCGTCAACTCTAGAGTACTTCCCTAATGCCATATTCCACTCACTAGACTGATACTACACCAGTAAGGCCAAAACTTTCACCTGAAAAAGAAAAATTGGGTAGTAAACAGATCACTAGGTCAATCATATTTTCACCAAAAAAATACAAAACATCTAACAAATCATCATTTAACAAAACGTTTAAAAACAAAGCCTGATTATCTCAAACAGTATTAAGATACTAAAAAGAACTAATGTGGGATTTTACAAGACCAGAAGATTCAATCTGATAGCTAACCATCAAATCAATATTACAAAATCTTCAACCATACTATCCTCTAGGATCAACCGAATTACCACTCAAAAAAAAAATAAAATAACAAGACACAAAATCAAACATACACGTCCCAAATCAACAATCAGATCTACATTAAATCATCAGATAATTAACATAAAGAATCAATCTTTATAACTACAGAGGTACAACAAGTGGAGCCAATTGTACCCACAAACGAACAAAACCAAGGACGAAAATTGGATCTACCCCAATAGAGATCGTCAAACAAAGACCACAGATCTAACAAAAAATCAACAAAAACCCAAATGGGATTTCTCTCAAAATCTTGCAATAGCAACCTTCATATACCTCTCTTTCCTGTAAAGGATCGTAAAGGGCCGCTATTGATTTCGGTACAGATCTGATATCTGTGAAGAAAAGCCTCGCCTCATTCCTGCATTTCCTCTTCCTGGGAGACGTTTCAGTGCAGAGCAAGAGATATAGAGAGGGATGCTGATGCGGGAAACGATATGATATAGGGGTTGAGCTGAAGAAGAATACAAATAATCAAATAAAAAGAAAAGGAAAGAGATTATTTTAACAATATAATATTATCTAGTCATTTTCAAGAAACAGTTAGCAATTAATTTCATAAGGTGGAATCCTAGTGAAATTTACTAGCATCTTTGCTTAATTAATACTCAAATCTGATGTTTTGATTGAGTGTTTTGAGGGCGAATTAATTGATTTTCGACACAGAGAGAGAGAGAGAGAGAAAAGTCCGTGAAAATCTGTGAGGATAGCAGCAACTAGAAGAGTTTCATGGAAGAGAGCGTGTGTGAACTAATGGAGGGACGTCATTTTTTTTTGCCTTTTTTTTTTTTTTGCTTTTTTGGTTTTGTTTTGTTTTGTTTTGTTTTGGTTCCATTTGTCGGTTGATGTTTGGGTCGGGGAAGAGTATGTACTTGCGTGCATCTCGAATTACTCCTACTCACGCACAAAAAAAGAAAATGTAATTTTCAAATTTACACTTTAGCCCTCTTCACTGTTTTTTTTTTTTTTTTTTTTTGGTGGTAAGAGACTCCTTCACTTTGAGATGCGCTTTAGGCGTCTAGCCCTTTGGATAGAATGAAAATTGAGAAGTTTTCTTCTGTTAAAATTAATAGTCAACGCTTCCTGTGCCCACTGTCATCACATTCACAGTGCCCTTGAGGATAAATATCTACTAAGTGGATAAGGCACGCAGTATATGTATATGCATATTGTAGAAGAAAATGATGAATAAATAAATTTTAAAAAGCTGAAGAGTACCAAATTAATTAGAGAAACAAAGGGTGAGAAAATTTTTGTGCAACTTACCATTATCTTTTTTGTAAAATGTTGTCATGGTTAATGAGAGTTTGGAGGAAGTTATATTAAATATCATCCACAGAGAAAGGGGAATGGATAAGAGAAAGAAGGGGAAGTGTGGGGTAAGAGTCCAAAAAAAGAAGGGTATATTAGACCGTCTCTTGAATGATAAAAATTTTAATACCAAAGAGTGGTCATGCTTTATATATAGAGAGATATTGACAACTTTTAGTTTAACTAAGCATATTGATTTAAATATTTGTATCGATAATTAGTAGTTTTAATTAAAAAGTTGAGGGTGCTACTTTCACCCATGATGCAAAGGGTTAAAGGATAGATTTTGAAGCCATAAGAGATTTATTAGACTTAGGACTACACCACGGGGTAGAAGGTATTAAAAATTAAAAGCTATAACTCTTGGATTGAACGAGCTTAACTTTTGAATTTTCTAAACGCTTGAACCCAATTAGTGAATAGCGGTTGTGTTTGCGGGTATCTTGAATTAATTTGGAATTTCTAAATCACTTTCTTGACTCAAAGCAAGCATATAAAGGATTTTCTGAACCCTTCGCTTTTTGAACCCTTGAATAATTGGTTTGGATTGTTAGCTTTTAGGGAATTTTTTTGGGTTTTTTGGGATACTATCTTAATATGTTTTCTAAATGTATTTTTATGCCACATATATCACATCTATATACCTCAAATTATGTTCACACTTAGCTCATAAACATCTCATATTCTGATAACTTAATTTAATCCTTCGTAAATATCTATATCTCATGGTAGGATAATTCTCTTTGGCCTGTATAATCATAGTAGGGATTGTATAATGCAATTTATCTTGGAAATTGATTTGTTTTAAGAGTGAATAGATGAGACTAATCGTCGACACAATTTTCAACTAATAACAAATAATTATATTTTTACACATTATTGTCCAGTGTTTAAATACACATATTATTATACAGAATGTATACGTTGATTATAGTCCCAAATCCTATTGGATAAACTTCAAACCAAATCAGTGCCCAACATCTAAAATATTTTAGTTTCGCTGCGCACCACCAAAGGAGGGTATGAGAATGCGATAGGCATTGTGCAGTTGATCCCTTATCCAGCCAGATGGCATGTCAAACGTGCATAGATGAAATGTTAGCATCGGAAGAAATATTTCGCTGTTAAAGAAAGGTTTGTACTATAGCATTTAGGTGGAAGAAATGTTGTTGTTGTCACAGAAAGGTTAGCACTGGAGTGTGTAGGTGCTGGAAGTTACCAAGTCATTCTCCTGGACCCGACAAGAAGGAAGAAAATGTCACTTTAACAAGATTTGGATTCTACCATACAGAAGTCAGAAGGTAGAGGTAGAGGCCAAATATTAGGCCTTGTTTTTTATCCAAAAAATTTTTACGTTTTTCGTGAACACATTTTTCAATCACCTTTTTATCTCAAATACATCGAATTATCACAGTACATTTTTCTACAAAAAAAAATTTAGAAAATAGCAATCCAAGCGGGTTCTTAGCCCTTCTATTTGTTACATTTATACCTTGTATAAGTTTTGATAACAATATTCACCAATTTACCAAATATATTTTAGAATAGAACGGTGTAGATTTAACCCCTTATGATGCAAAAATGTAGTTGAAAAAATTCAAACTCGGAAATCATAGGCTAACCACCTAGAATAGTTTGTTTAACACACTTGTAGCTACGTTATGTTTAGGGATATTTAGCACATAGGCTTCAGTATAAAAACTGTGCTTGAATTTTTCTTCGCAAGTTCATAACTAAATTAACAGACTGCCTTTCCCTCAGTAGTACAACCGCTTCTTACTCAAATTAAATTGAATTAAGATGCCTTGTTATTCAAAGTATCTAATCCCTTGAATTAATTGACTTTTGCAAGTTAATCGAAGTTGTATTCATTGTAGTTTTCGTGTTTTATCCATCTCTTATGTTTGACCACCAAATAAAAAATTTAAAATGTGTGATCCAAATAACATATATTAGGACTCAATGACGTACCGTTCGAACATTACATGTTTTACACTTGTTACAAAATTATGTAAGTTAATTTGCAATGAGTTGTAATTTGAAAATGACATTGTATATGAATTCTACGGGTATGACTCATAACCATCCTTGGCCAAGAGTATTCTTCTTTAATTTTGTTTTCTTTAGAAATACTATATAGACAAAAGATATTAACGTGCATCTGAAACAATTCTATTACTTCAAGGAAATATTTCAAATAAGTATTACTAATTCCAAAATGTTATATTCCATACAACACATTTAAATCCAATAAACACGGAGAAGGGATTGATTGGATGATACAAACGAAAAAAGGTGTAAATGAAATATTCGACAAATTCAAGATCTCCAACTTATATTAAAAAAAAAAAGACAAAACACCGAATTAACCATGCACCCAATAACTAAGTCAAACACCGACAAATTTTCCCCAGAAAAGTTTTTAGACATTTCTTCAATCACATTTCTTATCTGACCCAATCTCACGTGCACATAAATTGTAAAAGGTACATTTTTACCAAACTGTTATGAAAGGTTTGAAAAAAAAAAAAAAGAAAAACCTTTTCAAGCGTCACAAAAATAGTTAAAAGGGCAATTTTGTATTTTCAAGATTATCAAGACGGTGGACAAGCTGGGAAACAGGACAGAAGTGCAAGCTGTTGCGCTCTGGACGGACCGCGTGATGCGCCATTTGCCTTAAAGGCGGACCAGTACCGACTCTATGAAGTCATGTACCACTATTCTTAGTAATTGGAGTACTATATTAAATTAATAATGTTGGATTATTTGCCTATAGACACAGTTAGGGTGACAATGACATGAATGATCAAAACGACTTCATTAGTTCATACATCAAGTATGACGGAGACACATTAATTTGAGTCATATTCTTAGTTTGGGAAGGGTTGGGTTGGATAGGAAGAGGTCAAACGCTGTAACTAGGATGGATCGAAAAAAGTTAAAATAAAAGCTATATTCTTAATTTAATTTTACTTTTCATTTTAGAGAAAAAGGGCTATATACTTAATTTAATTTTTACTTTTTGGAAAGAATTAACAATTTACAATTTCGTAAATCATTGCCTATTTGATATTAATGAGAACTCAGAAAAAATATTTGTCAAGATGAAACTTTGACACATTTCAAGTGATAAGATTTACTTAGGGATGACAATATGATGGGATTAAGATGGGAGAGCATGTCCTAAAACCTCTGGCTACCCCACACCTTCCCCTACTGCCTCTACCCCCGTTTCATGCACCCTCCGAGCCTTGCCCCTTCCTTTCCTTACACGGGTGCCTTCGCAATTGGTTAATTATAATTTGTTTTTTTTTTTTGACATTATTTGGCTATATACACAACATCAATACCAACTTTGTGTATCATTCTTTTCGATTTTTAGTTAAATATTCAATGTGAAATCAAGTTTAAAAGTTACTTTAGTTTTTTAAATTCATTTCTCCACATTTAATAGCAAATCTAAACTTATTATCATCATATTTGTTTTTATTGTTTGGTAAACAGCTTACAATATGTGAAAAGATTCAAGTAAACTAAAATTAATCAAATAATCATTTTATTATTACAAATTATAATATTTTTAATTCTCAAATTATAATATATATATATATATGCATATGTATATGCATATATACTAGTGATGTGTAATTATTATGTGTATATTTATTTTTTAAAAATTTATTATAGTGGTTGGGGACGGGGCGGGCGAAAGAGATAGACGTATACCATCCCTAGATTTACTCAGAGTATGTTCTATACTAACAGAAAATTTCAAAATCTCAACCCAACTAGTAAAAATTTTATTAAAGCAATTATAAGATCCTTTTAGAGTCTTCTTCCCTTTTAGTTTTCAAAAAAGAAGGAACAACTTTAAAGGCATATGATATTACTACTTAAGTTACAATGATCTCCCATCTAGTTATGATTCTTCTAAAATGATGAATTCTCTTCTATATGTTATATAGGAGAAAATAATATAGTTTATATACAGACATCATTGTCAAACTATCAAAATTGAAAATTAGTCAGTAATATAAAGAGATGATCTACAAAAATAAATAATTATTTTCAATGGTTTTTCACATCAATGCGCGAAATGGTATTGTCACAACTCTAATTTGAATGTTATATATATTTTTTAGCTAAAATGATACCACTGCCAAGTTATTTTATGATACTAATTTCTTTTATTTTCTTAAGTAGGGGAAATGTAGAATTTAAGAAACGGGAATGTAGCAGGGTGATTATAATTTAGGATTTCAAAATTTTGGAATTTGGGCTTGTTTGGATTGGTATTTTTCCCAAAAAATTTTTACATTTTCCGTACACATTTTTCAATCATCTTTTTATTTCATATATTTTAAATTATTACTGTATATTTTTCTATAAAAAAATTTAGAAAATAGCAATCCAAATAAGAACAGGATGATACAAATTGACTTGATTCGAGAAAAAGTAATCTTTTAGTATTTTACCAAAAATTACCTTTCACAATAAAGTCTTCCTTGTCTTTTTAGTACACAAGATACCACGACCTACAAAAAGTCAAAAAGTTACAAAAATCCTCCCTAAATCAACCAACCGAAAAATGATGAAAAATAATTCCTCACTACCTATCCCTAGAAAAGGTGACGTAGTTGCCGAAATAAACATGTCACCGACATTCGTATAAGGTGGGTCCCATAACGGCTCATGGCATTTCGGGATCCATGAAGGCTTCCAAATTCGCATTAGGTCAAGTCCACGTCGTGGAGGACAAAAGCATGCAGAAAGTATGCTGAGATAAAGACGTGTTTTCCAGTGGGTGGCTTCTTAGGCATTAATTAAGGCCACAGATCTGAGAGAATACTAAAACATGTTTTGGTCAGACCGGCTGAAAGCGTGATTGCAGGCACGTGATGACCATTGAATAATCAATAATGAAAAGATCATCTATCGATCTAGTCTTTTCTTTTTATTGAATTTTTTAATGGATTAAATGCGGGTTAACACGTTTAAATTATATTTCATTTATTATGAAAATACAACAATTATAATTATTGCAACTCCTCAATTTGAATGCTCTTTCATATAAGCTACATTTTAAAAAAATTTGATGCTTAAAGCTTTTTGTTTTGAGTGTCTATTAGACGTCTATTAATGAATCCTATTTTATTTTGGGTAAATAAGAGGGTAAACAATAGTTGACCACATTACACTGTGGGCTAGTCTTACCCTATGCTATCCAACCATATAGGTTCAATAACAACTAGCCCTCTAAAGTTTGATTTACTACCCCTAATGATGGAAATCTACACTTTACTTGCCATTAAAATGCTCGATTCGTGCTATTTAGTGTAAAGGATTTATATCATTCTTTGAATACTACAAGGGCAAAGTTTAATTTTTTTTATGTTCAGTGTGATAAGTTTTACTATAGTCAAAGAAAAAGAATTTAGCGTAATGAAATCCCCTTAGATTTTTTTAAAATATTTTATAGCTTGTATGTTCATGTTAAGTATATATAAAATAGCACAAAGTTAGAGTATAGTCTTGTACAGGTTAAATCTACAAAGCAGAAGATGTGAAGAATTAGGTCTATTTGGATTCAAGATTATTTGGAAAATACTTTTAGAATAATATTGTAACACTTCTTTGATATGAGACATATAAGAGGTAAAAAGTTGATTAGAAATACAAAAAGATAAATGAGAAATATGTCTATAATAGGGTAAAAATTTTATTCTCAAATAACTTCCTATCTACACACACCTAGTAGTATTAGGATCAAAAGTTAAGGGTATGTAGGGAACATTTGCCTCCTATAGCTTAGAAACTTATCCTTTCCACTTTGAAAAATTAGAAACTTCAAAAAATTCCTTTATAAAGTAATACTTTCCCCTCAAAAAGTTAAGGGTAAGTAGGGAACATTGCCTCCTATATATATGTTTTATGAAATCTGCTTCTGACTGTAAATGTTTTAGGTTCATCTTTGACTAGTGTGGTCTAGGGCTGTCTCTCTTTGCTTATTTCTTTTTGTACTTGACAATTGACAAAAGTGCTTCGACTCGATTACCCTTGTCTTCATCTCCTCATTTTCTTCTTCTTCTTGACACCCATGCATCCCAGCCTCTTTGATTCTTTTTGTGTTTGTCATACACTATGCAACCAGCCATGTACCTACATGCGTAAATTACTTCTACTGGGCGTTTTTTTGTTTTTTTGGTGCCAATAGTGTTTTTGTTTAACTTGAATGCATATGCATAAATTTTATCTCATTTTATCTGTTTTTTACAGTCTCACTCAAGTTCAATCTATATTGCCGCTCATCTTGAAATTTTTATAAATAATATATGCCAATTTGTAGATCTGGTTTTAAAGGAAGTCATGCAAAAATTGTGTGCTCACGTTGTCATAGTTGGTGACTAAATTGCTACTGTAGATTTCATACAAATAGGGAAGTAAGCCTATACATAGAATTGAACAAAGGAACAGCAAATAGAGGCTTGAGATAATTAACATGAACAAAAGGCCAGAGTTGAAGAAAAGGAAAACAAAACAAACAACTAGTGTAGAATTTTAGAATTTGCTGCATGTATAAACTCTTCCCACGTACAGATAACCAAAACCGATAGCTAGTAATGGCAGTTAGTGTAAATAATTTTTTGTCATTTTATGAACTTTCAATTTTATTCTTATAAAAACTAATTTTTATCCTAATCACCTAATTACATTTGCTAACCACTCATAATTATCTTAAGTATTATAACTCCCAAATTATTTATTATCAAAGTTTATATATTTATGAAAATAATAACTGTTGCCAAGTTGCACACACATTGAGTGTGTTTTAAACATTGAATTAAACTAATGTAGTGGATTAAATACAAACCAAATATGATAAAGCTTAAATTTTTTAACACGAAACTTTGGGTAGCCATGATAGTTGGCGGGTGTTTATTGAATAACCCCGAATAACAATGCATGCACACAAGTATCGTGGTATAATGACTCTCATTTGTGCCCAAGTTAGTGTTTAAACATGATAATTTATGGTCAAAGTTAACCAAGGTTCTTTTTTTTTTATTTAAATAAAAACTACCTTTGTAGCTAACGTTTAAGAATTCTGGATTGGATTGAATAGTGAAATTCAACTACATCACATCAATTTTGAATGAAATAGTGAAATATTAAATAAAAAGGCCAGCATTAAAATTTTTGACTTAGCTAGTAATTAAATGAACTATCCAAAGACATCATTATCTCAAGTTGATTGCTCTAGCTATGTTTATTTAGGTCTCTAGAATTCTGACTTCCGACTTTTGAGACATGGGAAGATTTTGCTCTATTTTAGTTTGACTTAGTGTAGACATTTCTGCAATCTTGGAACTTTAAGGAATATTTACATTTCATATAATAACACACTTTTGTAGGAGTTATTCTCTTTGGATTCATGTCTAGGATGAGCTATTTTTAACAAGCAAACATGAAGTTTTGCAATCTAATAATTGAAAATTTAACTACAAGTACAGTGTTGTCTAGGCAGAGCCATTAAAATTTATGCGTTAAATCATGAACTTAGATCCAATTTCGAGGCCTTGAACCAAATTAAAAGTTTGAAGAAGAGGTGAACCAAATTAATATTTGGAGAGATTGGATCTTTGTCAAGTGTTAGTTTTGAACCTCCACAGAGGATTTAGATTTATCTCAACATATTTCTACCACTAAATTAGGAGGTTAGGAGGTTACTTTGATTGTATGATGTGTTTTCAGAATTAAAATTATATTGTTGTATTTTGATCTTGATGTTTATTGCTGCATTGTGGTTAAACGAGTCGTACATTCAAAGTTAATAGGGGAAGTAAGGCTGGTATTTTGTCAATAATAGTAACAGTTCATTAGGTTAAGTGTAGATCATGGTTGAGTTTTCTTTATTTAGTTGAATTTGCATAGATTTGACAAAGAGTTTGCCTATAAAAATTGATGGTAAGTCATGACATTACTAAAGGATAGACAACACAAGAATCTCTAAAAAGTGAGTTATTATTTAGTTTGTTTTTATTGTTTGGTCACAATGTCGCTTCGTGTAAGATTTTCCTTTCACAAAAATTCTTTTAGTGTTTGTACATATCTTAAGTAAAAGACTTGCTTTTAAATTTAAGAAAATCCTGTACTGTATCTACACACATGATTCGTATTGTACTTATTAGCTTACACATTATTTCTAAACTTTTTAATTGAATTTGACTAACTCAATTCGATTATCAAGAACTTCAAAGGAGCAGTTAAAAACTTTATACTTAGCCGATGAGAATAGTATATTTGTATCGAGATTTTGAATGGATGTATATTTAGTGTTAAATATTATTATTATTAGCATTGATTAATACTTGAACAGTTGTTTTGTAGTATTTCTGGATATACAATTCCATCAAGAAATTTGAGGATCCTAACGTATAAATCATTAAAGTTTTGATTTTAAACGTCCAGTAAAAACCAATTTTTTAAACTTGGACCCAAGATTGAGCCAGATCAACTTTTGGTCCACAGTTCAACCCTGGTTCAAATGTTTAATCTTTTTAAATTTAATTTACTATTAAATAATTTGGAGAACAAATGACAAAAATAGTGACTAAACTATTTAAAATGGCACCAATGATAATTCAGCTTTTTTTCGCAAAAATGCCACTTAATTCTTTAAAGGGATAATTTCAGAAACCTCCCTTGAGGTTTCTGACAATTTCACTCACTTCCCTTGAGATTTATAAAATTATACACACGTCCTCTGAGATTAAGGTTTTTATAGCAAAATCAGTTCAAGTCAAAAAAGTAACACTTAAAAAGTACTTTAAGGAGAGAGATGAAACTTTTATTCTACAAATATCCTTTATACTTGTGTAAAAGTTGTATTATAAAGGAATGAAAAATATATTAATAAAAGTGAGGGAATGTGAGTGCAAATAGTAAAGAACTAAATATAAGTAGCAACTGACTTTTTTCTATAAAATTAGATCAATGGTTAGTGCGCTAAATTACAGTAACTACCTTTTCAAATCTTTGCCATTTTGCATATAAAGGCAACAAGAAACATTAACATGGATCTCATTTTCACTTGAATTAATAATATTTAAGATGGGAAAACAGTGGTTTTGTATTAATCTAACAAGCTGAAAGCGAAATATAGGTGTAGAAATTATGGCCTTGTCAAACTACTTGGGGAAATCATGAAATTTACCCATATCCTTTAGTATCAAGAACAAATATTGCAAGTGCAATCGCAAAGCAACTGTGAATATTTTTAAAGAAAAAATTTAGATAAATTACTATTTGATTGTATCGATTTTTGAGAGCAAACAAACATTTGGTATATCAATTGAAACCATTTTGTAATTGTAGTTACTATTCATTATTAAAGAAATCCTTAACAACTATTTTCATTATTTAGTTACTGACAACTAATTAGTGCCCTATGTACTTATTTGCCTACGTTAACTTTCAATAGGGATAATTTTAGAAACCTTCTCTTAAATGCTCTAACCACTATTTTCCTATCTTAAATTTTGTTGCTTCAAATGAAAATGAAATTCACCTTAATGCTTCTTGTAGCATTATATGCAAAATGGTAAAGATCTAAAAAAAAAAAAAGCAATTGTAATTTAGTGCACTAGTCATTCACCTAACTTTATAGAAAAAGTCAGTTGGTACTTTTTTTTTAGTTCTTTACTACTTTATACTCACCTTCCCTTACTTTAATTACTATATTTTTCATTTCTTTACAATACAACTTTTACACAAATATAAAGGTATTTGTGGAATAAAAGTTTCATCTCTTTCCTTAAAGTATTTTTTTTAATATTATTTTTTTGATTTGGACTGATTCTGTTACAAAATCTTAACCTTAGGGGAGATTTGTGTATTTTGTAAATCTCAGAGGAGATAAGTGAAATTGTTAAAAATCTCAATAGAGGTTTTTGAAAATATCCCTTCTTTAAAATGAACCTTTTGGGTCATTCTTTGCTAAATGCACACGAAAGATAGGTACCTAACCTAGTAATTTATTCTCAAAATTTACTTGCTTGCATCATCAGCACATTTTCCAACCATCTTTTTATCTCACACACATCACATCAAAAAAGTGCTACAGTGTACTATAATATTTTTTTTCAAAAAATTATTTCAAATAATCTCCTATCCAAATTCTTCTGTAACACAAAAGAACCTCAAGACTATAAAGGCCAAACACACCATGTTGAAGGACCATCACAGAGCATGTTAAAATTATTACTAAAGTTTCATGCCCAATAAATATTACAGCCGTTACCAAAGTCAGGGGATTGCCCCAAAACCCAAAACCTTGTCCCCCTTTCCCTATTCCAGGTATAGCTTCCACACTGTTCAGATCCTCACACACGAGGCACTTCTATGTGTGTGATTGGGTGACATTCTTGATGAATTTCAGGTGATGGGTTTGAATCCAAGCATCTAAATTCTGTTTAATTTTGATTGTTTTTGGGTCAGAGGTAAAGAAAAGGGATGATGGGATTTGAGGAAATGGAACCCATATTTGGGCAGCTGAAAGCTGAGTGGTCTTCTGCTTCTCAGCAAACGACATCTTTGGAGCCTTTCCTCTTCCTTGCTGGTCCCCTGCCAAATAACCCATCAACCCTCCGCATCCATGTCACTGACTTTCATTCCAACACCTGGGCAGCCGTTAAATCTCATGGCCAGCTTGAAGACATGGTCAGTCTGATTTTTGTTCTCGGTTTAAGGGTGCTCTCTCTCTCTCTCTCTCAATTCTGTTGATGATGTCACCTATGGTAGCATGGCGTACAACTCCTAAATGCAATAGTTTCTTTGGCAGCTTTTTTGATCATTGTTTAAGTTGTAGGCAGCTAAAGGTTGGAAGAGAAGTAGAAAACGTAAAGAAGTTGTTGTATTACATTATTAGAGTAAGTGAATAAATTGGTTAAGATTCGTGAAGGAGATACAAATTGATTGTTAGATAGTTGAGACGTGTGTTGAGAAGTGAAAGAACTTAGGCTTCCAACTATAAATGCGTTGAAAATGAGTGTAATGTAGAACTATAGCAGTGTCATTTGGTGTTTAAGACCCACATTTGGTTGTGGACTGGGATAAATGGCAACAATTTGACAAACTATTGAAGTCTCATGGATAGATGAGCGCAGCTCAAGTTGAATAATGAAATGTTTAAGTATTCACTAGAATTGAAAGCTCAATGTGATTGTAACAGATAAGTGATGCAACTTAAATCAATGAAATGGCTTTAGTGAAATGTGAAACAATATGCAAAGGAAGCTAAAATCATGGTGTAGGTGAAATGACATGTAAGGCTTAGCTTTAATGTTCTGTCTTCAAGTTCCAGGGAGGCAATCAGGATTGTTACATAATAAGGATGGGACGAAATGAAGGTTTCTTTTCTTTGAAATTTGTGGCTAGAATGAAATACAATTCGTCTGCAACTTGTGTAGTTATGGGCACAAGAGTATATGAAAAGATTGGTCGTTTAGTACACAATAATTTTGGTTTGCAAAGGCTGTTTTTATTATTTCAAAAAAAGAAGGCAGCCTTTGCAAAGGCTGTTGTCTCAATTGTACTTGCCTTAAAAGTAACCCGATGAAAAAGATTATATTTCTTAGCAAATGATTTGTGTATTTTATAGAGATGAGAAGTGTTATTATACTTTGTATTTATGCTTTTGTGCCCCATCTTGAGGTTTAAAGACAAGGAGAGAGAGAGCTAGGCAAGTTGATATATTTAAGAAAAGACTGAAGTTAGAGTCTTGTAAGTTATTGTTACTTTGATGGGCTTCAAGTTCCCTTCTTTTGGGTTAATCACTGTGTGTGGGACTTCAAATTTGATTCTCAGGAAACCTCGTGATTAGTGAGCTTGGACATGTAGAAATGTAATCTTTTAATTGGAGATGTTGGTGTTGTTTCATCTATTGTTGGTATCCCAAAAGATCGGATGCGCAACAAACAATAGAATATCATCAATGCAAACCTCCTATTCTTTTGTGAAGTTGACATTGTCTCGTCTATTGTTGATGTAGTGAAGGATCTGATGTGCAATAGACAATAAAATATCATGAATGCTGCATTTAATTAGAATCTGCATAAACAAAGTATTGTTACCACACCTTTATAGCCAAAAAATTCAGAAATCAGTTGAAAACTTTCAAGGTTGGGAAAACACTATCTCTTGATCGCAAAAGTATAAAAGTTTGCAGAACATGTGCCAAAACAGGCCCAATTTTTATCAAATCTAGTGTTGTAAGGAACTCATTTTCTGGAGATATTAAAAACTTGAAATCTCAAGTATAAGCTTTCTATGATTGCTAAGTTTGAGCTCAGTGGATCAGGTGGGAGATCTTTTAGAAGAATGTGCTAAAGAAAAATCTGTTGGCTCTCTTAATTTCCATTAGAATTGGACATGACATGAGGTTGATTTAACACTGATTGGGACGTTCCAAGTATTAACAGTTAAATTTCATCATTAAACAAGTAAAATGTTGTGTGTGGTGACATTGGTATGGTAGTTACTAACTGCATGGCTTTTTGGACTACATTTGGTGTTATGAGTTTCTAAAAGAAGTGACACCTTGCTTTCTTAGAGTTGAAGGTCTTTGTTCAATTTTCCAATGGGCCCTTTTTTTTTATTTTTTTTAATGGCACGAAAGGATACATAAATATATATTTCCCTAATTCTTTCTTTGTGAATTGTACTTCAGGAAATTAACTTACTGTGTTTTGATTCCTTTTTTAAATTCATCATTGTTGTAATTTCTCCATTCACAGAGGGACAGCATTGGAATAGGTGGATCGTGGTCTGAGTTTGTAGAATACGTTGTTGCTTCAATAAAGTCTGATGATGTAAAGCTTGTCATGGAGGGAGGATCCAAATCAGGAGGTATTTTACTATCTTTTCTTTTCTTTTTTTTTGGATGCATAAAGTCGCATTCCTTTTGTTTTCTGTCCTAAATGAAACCCAGCTTCTCCTCATTTTAAAGCGTATGTTGGACATGTTGAAGAATGATGGGGAGTCATTTCTTGTTTTAGTTGCTGTATTAGAAGCTTCATGTAAATGCAAGGAATGTAAACCAAGCACACCATTTGCATGAACTGATTTTTGTGCGATTAGATTTACTGGGGTTCAGATGTCGCTTGGCCTGATACTACCTTCTGAATAAATCAGGCTAAATTTTTCACATTGCTGCGGTTTCGTTTCTTTGCCTTGGTTACCTTGTATTTTGCATTTTCATTTTCTATCTTCTTTGTTTTGGGCAAAGTTTTGCGTGGGAAAATTTTTTGGGGGAAGATATTGGGGAGTTCTGATCTCCTTGAATTTGCCTGTGCTATGTGCGGCATGTTCCTCCAAGTGCAACTGTCTTTGCTAAATAATTCCAAGGGAATTCAATAGGAGAAGGTACTTTTTTATCATAAGCGGGGGAATTATATTTTGTTTTGTTTTGTCTCTTTCTTTTGGACTGGAAAAGTGGGGCTACCATGATGATGAGATATATATAATTTTCCCTACCTTCTATTATCACCATTTATGGTATAAATTGGTTTCTGTCTTTTTAATTAACCGTAATCAAAGCTGTTTCTAAGTGTTGTCTTCTTTTTCGCTGGCATTTCTTCTTCTAGATCTAGTGCTTAAATGGTGAATTACAGGAAAAATGAATTATACTCATAAATCATGGGACAACTGCTGCCTTGTATTTGTTTATCTGCAAGATTTGCTTTGCTGTCCCCATGCTTAGTCAGCTTGCATGAATGTGTTTCTACTTTGTGTCTGATTTCTGAGTCATCTATAAGTCTTTTTTCAGGTGCTGCTTCTGCAAAATTAATTGCTCAAAAAGCAAAGGGAATGCCTCGCATCTCTGTTTCTCTTGTAAAACTTGTTGATGCCGATGCAAGTGAGGCTATGGCAAATCTTTCACTGGAGCTGTACAAGGCATATAAGAATATGCATATTTCACTCATAAAAGGTTCTTTACTCATCTTAGCTTAAAACATATTTATCAAATTCACAATGCTCAAATAAGGGACAGATAGTCTTCCCCAATTACAGCATCTGAAAGGGTTTACTTTTTCATAGTACATACACTTATCAATGGTGGAAAACTAGGAACTCTTTATTTTCACAGACCATATGGATTCTCTTACTCCTTAAACTGGTGGAAAGGGGTGTCTTCTACTTTTCCTTTCAGTGAAGAATGTGATTAGGTAGTTCGAACATAGCTAAGCAGTTATATACCACTAGTATTTAGACCAAGGTTTCCTCTATTCCACTGCTCTAGTAGACGGTTTTTTGGATTAATAAGTTTCTTCGTGGTTGATATTACTTTCTTAGTTGTCTTCTTATTATGTTGTCTTTTGCAAGGTCTTAGCTTTTATCTTGTAATATATGGCCTTCTTTGAGGCTCCTTATGAAACAAGGAAAGCTTGTCGGTGGGCAGGTGACTGATTGCTCTTGTTTAAACACCAAATGGGTGATAGGGCACTAATTGACTTGTAAATTTTTTGGCACAAAGCCAATAATTATATTGTGTTTCCTGCTTATTATAACCAGTCTGGGCTAGTATTCATCACTTCTTATTGCCTTCATCAGATATGTGGAGATTTATTTTTTTTTTCTCTGTCTTTCTATTTTTCTATTTGTTTTGAAATATTGATAATGAGTATATGCATAATAAAACAAAACCATGCATTTGGTTATTTATCTGACTATGACTTTGATTTTCCTTCAGAGGAGACACGCTGTTGTCAGTTGACAAATAGAATAGCAGCAGAACAGGTATATTTGTTGTTATAGCCATCCAAAATGTTCTTTTAATATGTTGTGACAAAATACCAATTTCTTGAAAAATCCTTTGGATAAGGCGTTTAATTTAAACTTGGGAAGTACTGATTCCTTAAAGAATTATCCTATTTGACATTAGGCTACTATCTGTCTAAGACAATGTACAAATCGCATCCTATTCCTTCAGTTGCCTATCCAGTTAAAACTTTAGCTGTGAGGATCTTGATTTAGCTGAAGCAATTCCTCTGTAATATATGCTACCTAAAAGTTGAGCTGAATTATGTTAACTTATGACCTAATTATGTTTGGTTGTGTTTTGTTTCTTGACTTCTGTTGCACACCATGAAAAAGTGTCTGGTTCTCATGCAATAATACTCAGTGCAGAAAAGTTTTTGTCTAAATTGGTGTTTGTAGAAAACTTGAATAAAAAAGGTTTATTAGACTACTCTGGTGATACCTTTCTAGCCATCTTGTTCCCCTCTAACAATTTATAATCAAGTAGGTAATGAAGTTTATTAATGTTGAGATATATTTATCTCTTTGGTGGCATATCAGATGATGTGAATTGCTATCTATTCTTTTATGGGATGTTTGTTCCATCCATTTTTCAGGCAAAGAGTGAAACTCTTCAGAAACAACTCGACTCCCTGCTATTTTCAAAAAGGCAAAAGTTGCAGAAGATGAATGATAATACAACTTCAGATGGTGTTTCAGTTATGTCATCACAAGATTCTCCAGGTATCCAATTCAGTGATGAGCTAATAAGTTTAATGCTCTTAGATTTGTATAAGATAACCAACATAGTTCAAATATGATCTGGAATCCTCTAGTCCACTGTTGATGGCAGTCTAGTTATAATATGTAATGCATCTCTTCCAGAAATGTGTCCAATAACTGACAAAGTCCACATATGATGCGGATGGTCTCTCTTGCTGTCTTTTAGTTCTAGTTTTAAAGATATACGAAAGTGGCTTTAGTTGTCTTTCGTTATTATACACATATTATATCTCTTCTATCGATTCACAACAAGCTTGTTCATTTACATAAGATTCAGGCAACCGCTGGCTTGACAATTGGGTTCTTTTTTGATTTCTCTCTCCCTCTCTCTCTTTCTCTCTCTCTCATTTTTTTTTCCCTCTTTTCCTTTTTTCTGTCAAGGCAGGCTTACTAGGTAGCCGGTTGCTTCACTTGCTTAGTACAAGTCTTTTCTTTTCTTCTTTGCCTTTTTTTTTTTTACCTTTCCTTTTCCTCATTTATGGAAAGATAAAGAGTAGATTTCCAAATTGCAGATAAGCAAGCAGCGCAAATACCAGCATCAACAAAAGCCACAACTCGTGTTGTACCAGCTTACCGCAGGTCACTGACTTGTCCAAAAACTTCATTTTGTACTGTACCTTTGTGTGATTTTGACAGCTGTTGTTTGGCAGGGCAAAAGTACGAGGAGTTATTCTGCAGGATAGTGAAGAGGACGCATGACATTATGAAGGATGATGGCTTCATCTACATGATGCCTACATTTTCAGAAAGTCAACTCTTCTGTTTATGATAGGATATACAAGAGTAACTATCAAACTTGCAGAAACTTAGATGGTTTAGATGGTCTTAGGCTGTAGAAAATAGATCTTTGCTACTAATGGATCAATATAGCTCAGTATATGTTTTTCTCTCTGCTGGCAAAAAAGGGATGTAAAATGCTATCTAGTTTACAGCATTCCTAGTTCTTCAGTGCTTGCTTGTAGAGAATCTTTTGAAAGACCTTGATTTATGATTACTAAAGGAAAGAATTTAGTAAGTTCCAAGTTTTTCTGTTGGAGAAAGGGTTAGGAGTCTTACTATTACACAATTATATTTTTAATTCTGACTTATCTGGATGTTTTTTTATTCATTTCTGCAACTGCTAGCTGTGTTATCAAAAGTAAATGAGAAAAGCTGGGAAATTTTTGCCATGTGTGTAACATTAACAATCTTACTGGGCATTTTGAAGCCATAACTTTATTGTTCGCACTTTCCCTTAAGTTGATGTTCCATATTCATCTCATGCGTGCAGAAATGTCCACATCTTCATTTTGATTATCGTGTCATGGACAAACAATGTCAGGTATCATGGTTTGATGTCTTTTTTGCTTCACAGTATACTAAAGTATGTAGATCAATTATTACTATGAAGTCATCCTTTTACATGATCCTTTGGATGTGCATGGCTATACTCCCCATATGGTCCATGCTATTTTGGCCTAGAAGAAGAGACACCCCCATTGTCTTGATGGTTTGGATGTTCCACTGCTGGTGGACCACCTACCAGGAAAAACAAATGCTTTTAGCAGACGTGCATTAGACATGATGTTTGAAGTTCCTTGCTATAATATAATTGTAGGGTTTGTAGACAAGATATGGTACTATGTGATGTTGCACATAGTTCAGCTAAAGCATCAATACACATTGGTGTATATGCAGCTTCCAATATTTCTACCAGTAAAGTGATGCAGTTTTGTGAATCTCATATGCTAATCCCTATGTCCTGCATGATTAATTGTCTGCAGACTTGACAGTTCTTCTCCTAGCTGAATGTTTTCAAGAAAATGTGTGGATGTGTTTTCTTCTGCTGAATCTTTTTACTTGGTCTAACAAAGAATCTAGTATGGTTACAAGTCCCGGATTCCTGAACTTCATGGGTAAATACCATGTTTCTCAAAGTATTGCATCTCAATTGATTCAGAAATCAGAAGAGCAGATTTACACAATAACTATTCCTGTTGTTGAAGTGGACTTTGATGAGAAAATCTTTGTTGCATGAAACAATAGAACGCTTATGGTTTAAGGAAGTGCCTGTTAAAGATGCACATAAGAACCAAATTTACCTGGTTTTACTGATTCTTGAGCTAGTTCTGCTGTTGGAATTATTCATCTTTAGGTGACTTCGTGTGCCGTTCATGCTTATATCTGAACTTGACATCCTTGAAGATGATTTTGTGGAACTTACTTTTAGTGACTTGGAACCTAGAGAAACTGGAAGAGAAACTTTTAACAGGAAATGTTTGCTATCCGTTCTTTCACTCCGTGACATAATGTTCTGTTTGGAGTTTTTCTTGTCCTGCTCCAGTTTGACTTTGCTCTTACTGTTTCTACTATCTTTCTTTCTAACTTCTTCCTGTCTGGACTCTTCCATGCTTTGCTGTTCTCTGAGAAAATCTTTGAAGGACAGCTCTTCGTATGCAGGCTCGTACGCGTTCTCGATGATCTCCTTAAGCACCTGATTACCATCTGCAGTAGCTTGTGGTCCCTTCTGGGAACATAGATACCTGCATTTGTTGCAGTATGGAAGGAAAGGAGAAGATTGACATGAAAAATCCCTTGGTGCCGTAATACATATAGGAAATGAGTAGGTTGCAGGGTCATATATAATCTGCTTCTCTGGGTAGAACTCAAGTTCATTTTTTCCTGTGCAGTCGCATTTATAATCATCTGCTAATAAATTTTCGTCCAGCAAATGAACACAAGGAGTATTGTTCGCTTTGTATTCACTATCAGATTGATAGAGAGGAAAAGAAGTGTAGGTCATCATCTCCAAGCTTGATTCTCATGCACTGGAGGGAGGATATGGAAGGATGAGTACCAGTTGCAAGGTATTTATGCTATTTATACCTCAAGAAGAGCTCTAGAATCTCAGACTTGGTCAATATATGTCGCTTTTCTTTAAAGATTAGCATATGTAGAGGTTCCAGTTAAACATTATCTCTGCAATCATAATCGGGTCTTTTTTTATGGTGGTTGATTCAACTAGGTATTATGTAATTCATGTGTAATTTGTATCTATTGTAAGTGCACATTGTAGACATGTTAGCTGTAAACTAATGGACTGTTAAAATTGGATTCAAAGCCTAATCAAAGAAATCCCCCTGTTCCCAATAATCATTGTTTTTCTACTTGATCTTATAACAAAAATTTTTACTCTGGCTGTATCCATTTTCCCCAGTGACCAACTCCTTCGCCCCTTTTAAAAGATTTTAAGACAAATGACTTTTCCCAGTTTGACAGATTAAGCCTTCATCATCAGGTCTAGCTTGTTTTGCAAATTGGTGATAATAATGCCTTGTTTCAAAACTGATATTATCCTAAATACCTTATAATTCTTCAAATTGTTTATACCAGTCAAATTCACAAACAACAAATACATTTGCTGCCAAAACTGATTTTTATACTTGACTATGTGCATATTGTTTCAGTTGCATTTAATAAGTTATCTTTTTCTCATGACAATTCAGTACTAAAAGTTTATGGTCATTTTTAGGAATAGCAGATTTGGAATCAACTGCTATATTAGTAGATTGTAGTTTGCCTTTTTCTTTTTTTTTTTTTTGAAATTCAAGGTAGACACCTCGTTTTATAATGGGAAAGGAAAATAGTGAGGGTTAAGAGTCGAAATCGAAACCTAACTCTTACCCGATTAATTTTCCTACTGATTAAGTTGAGTTTTAGCAACGTTCACTTGGTAGTCATATTACCAAACTATTCATGAGTCATGACTAGACCACTGCAAACATGAGCTTTGGCTCCAGACAAAGACAATTATCATGACAATTATTTTAGTTAATTTATCGAGAAATTTAACAATATCCAAAGACAATTATCATGACAATTATTTTAGTTAATTTATGGAGAACTTAATAATGTCCAGCAACTTTAACCCATTTTAAATCAAATATGACTTGGTCATTGAAGATACCGAGACATATGATGCCAAGCAAACAAAACAAATCATGTTTTCTTATCCACCATCTTAAGCACGATTGTATGTAAAATAATCTTTGGATCATCAACTTAAGCCAAAACAAGGAAAAAAAATATCCACAAAGTCTCCTTGACCTACAGATGATAGAAACATTAACCAAGTAATTGTGATGTCTTTGGTTCAACTTTCAAGCCTTTCCCCCTTTTTTTTTTTTTTTTTCAATTTTTTGGTGAGGTTCAAAATCTCTCTCGAATTAGCAAAAATAAAAAAGAACGATCTAAAAGGAAAAGGAAAAAAAATAAATGGACTTGAAAAGAAATAGCAATAGTGGACTCATTTCTGGCTATAGCCGACCACGATTGGGGGGGCTTAGATTTGATCAAAGTGGTGGCGGCTTCTTGATGAATCTGTTTGTACAAGGCAAGAAAATGTTGTTGGTTGACTCTGTAGTCTCACAAGTTGATTTCTGTTTAATTCAAGCAAGTTCGCATAATTCTTATTACATTTAATGTAAATTTCAACAGTTTTGAATCTTTTGATGTAATCTTAAATTTGGCATCAACTTAGTTATATGAGTTCGCAAATTTAGGTTTATACCTAATTTGTGTAAATTTATACCAAACACCGTAAGAATTGTATCAATTGTTTTGAATTGGACAAAACTCAACTTGTAAGTTATGATTTCCATAGTTGGTCTCAATAAATTTTTGCCTATAAAAAGTTGTAATGATGACTAGTGGTTCAGATATCAAAGAAATTCGTTGACTACCAAAAAACCTTCTAGTGTTTGCTTTGGAGACCTTTCACAATGAGAAAATTAATTTGTTAAGAAAAGAGGCTTTTTTTTTTTAACAATATACTACGAAAGATATTCAGTAAATTTTGTACAAAATGCATACAATGAAAATGTATATTATGTGTAAGATTCAATAGAAATACCTACTATGGAGCAAGATTGTGCGTATGTGTGTGGGTGTGTGTGTTTTTTTTTCTTTTAAATTAAGGATATAGACACCAAAGGCAATCGTTTAACAAAATATTGTTCTTGACCAAGTCATTCTATTAATGCACTTCCGAATCCGAATGCAACAAACTGTGGTGGTGTTTTTATTTACGCCATAACTAAGAGTTGTTTATGAAAGCAAACATCATGTTTACTGTTTTTTATGTTGGAAAGAAAAATTATTTATTAGGAAGTTCATAGTTCAAAACTATGGAACTCTTTCTTTCTTCATTTTTTTTCTTTTCTATCAATCAGTAATATCTACACTACTTTTACTTAACCAACACTAGGGAAGTGTCCAATTGAACCAAAGGGAGACCAATAAGTCAATTGCATCACTACTTACTCTTTAAACTCCTAACCTACACTCAGGTTGCATCTCATACCTTGCTGGTGATCAACTCATTTAAGGTGAGTTGGTATAAATGGGTGGAATTCAAAATCGACTCTTTAAGTGATTGATTTGCAATACTCGAAAATCAGCTGAGTTTTATCTAGTCAAAAGGCAAAAGTTTAGAGTGATAAGCTACATGGTTTTATCATCTTGTTACTACAGATCAAAATTATTCTGGTACAGCATAAAAATCTATTAATTTTTTATATGGTCCTTTTTCATACTACTCATGTTCAATTTGGAAAATTTCACATTCAAGAATTTTATTAACAATTAATCATATTTGTTAAACTTTGGGATTAACTCAATTAGAATAGAAACCCATAATTAATTAGTTGGTAAGTTTATCGAGTTAAATCTAAGAATGATGTGAGTCAAATTTAATTTATAGCATGATGTTAGTCAAGTTTTTCACTCAGGTACTACCATTTTAATAAGGTATATCTCGACCAAGCTTTTCTGAGAGTTTTCAAACTATGATAATGACCTCTTTTCACCATAAAAGGCCAATTCTTTCATGCTTTCTCCAGTGTGGACATCGTTTTCTATCATGACATGGAGAATTTTGGCTAGTGTGCCTAAAAAAATGTATAGAAGGGGAGCCGCCTGTACGAGGATGCGTTTCCCACTTATCTATATTGATTTGTCAACATTTGAAAAAATTTACAAAGACAACAAGAGAAAGATACACTCAATGCTTCAAGTTTTACACATAATTAGGTGAGGGAAATAGATTAAAACGGATTTGTCACTTATTGTACCTACAAAACAAAGTAAATTGAATGGACAGAATGTAACACACACACACACATACATATACATATGTATACATACATACATATATGTGTGCGTGTATATGTGTACATATATATGTATACATATGTATATGTATTTTCATACATACATACATATATACACACACATACACACACACATACCATTATGTACATATATGTATATATGTACATACACACACATATGTATGTGTGTATGTATATATATACATATGTATACACACACACACATATACATTATGTAGACATACACACACACACAACACTATGTATACATATATGTATACATAAAATATACATATATACATTATGTATACATATCTATATATCAACATATAATGTGTATATATGTGTGTGTGTACAAATACATACATACAATACGTACATATATATATGTGATGTGTGATGATGTAATATATATAATGTATTGGTGTTGATATATATAATAATATGGATACATATACGCACTACGTACGTTCACGTATGTAATCCATACATGGATACATATATGGATACATACATACATACGCACGTACGTCTACGCACACAGGATGTTGATCTATATATATATGGACACGCACACATATGTATATATAATAACGTATATATGTTTGTAATATATATGTATATCTATATGTATATGTATAATCTATCTTTGACATATATATATATATATATATATATATATATATATATATATATGTACATATATATATATGTTTATATCTATATATATGTATAATCTATCTTTGTATTGTGTATGTATATATATATATGTATGTACGTATATATGTTTATATGTATATATATCTATATATATGTATAATCTATCTTTGTATGTGTGTGTGTGTATATATATATGTATATATATATATATATATATGTATATATATATGTGTGTATACATATATATACATATATATGTATATATATACATATGTGTGTGTATACATATAATCCTTCCTTCCTTTCTCGTAGCCTTCTCATCCCTAATTAACAATCTCCAAATCTAGGATTTCAAGTCTAAATCCGACAGTAAAAAGAGCTCTCTTTCAATCATTGGACCAAACACGCACGTGAGTTGAATGATCAATTTGAAACCGAATAAGTGCTGTAATGGTGCACTTTGTCATAAGTCCTAACAAATACGAAAATGTTGTAAACTGATTTGTGAATCGTTCTAAACATGATTATGGTTCCATTGATTTTCAGTCTTCAAACGTTTAAAATGAAGTTTTTAACAAATTTTATGCACAAAAAAAGCTGAGTCTAACAACTTTTTATTAAGTTTGATTAACATATTTCATGCTAAAATAAGGTTTAAAAACCTGAAAAATAAACTTAAAAAATCTAATTGTATTGTAGAAAGCACAGAAAAAGTATGATCATATTACTGGCGTATAGCAATTAGCAAGCCCACTGGTCTAGTACTTTCTTGTGAAGGATTGTTGAAGAGCTTTACTTGCAAAAGTTTCAACTGCCAAAATACTCAAGTTAAAAGATTTTTTTTTTTTTTTGAGCAAGAGGAAGAATACAAATCTTATTAAGTAAAAGGAAAGCTCCTTTTCACCTCACCAACTATCTTAACTCTTGTCCATTAATACAGGTTTAATGGATGGTGACTGATGTAGAATATTCCTTAGTACTTGATCACTGAATTTCATTAGCAAGAGGATTAGGAATTGGTGATTCCCAAGCATTTGTCAAAAAATTGTAAGCCTAAAATACAGATTGTGAAACAATATGATACTGCTTTTATCTTTTACTTAAGATTTGGGGAGTTTAATGTGCATTTTTCGGAAAGACTTACTCATTTATTTGGTTTGCAACTTTGCATTTCTAAGGGCTTCACTGATTTGCAAGTTGAAGTGGACTAGGCGTCGCTTGTTCAGTAATTCAGCTCCAATGGTCCAAATAAATGGCCTCTTTCTAACACTATGACAGATTCAAGCGTCTTTACATCGCTTGAAGGGCTCAATTGTTCATATTTATCGAGAGGCAAATTCACTAGCTAATGCTTTGGCAAACTTAAGCATGAGTGATGAATGTATTTTCGATTTGGTTGATCATATTCCTTCTAGGATTAGAGCTTTAGTCAATCTTGACAGTATTAGTATGCCTTATATTAGGATTCAAAAGGTAAGGGAATAGTACCTTCCCTCTCCCCCCTCCCCTTTTTAGTCATCTGCTAGAGGTCAAGTTGAGCTCTCTTCCTTATTTTGTATTCTTTATCTTTTTTTTTAATAAATAAAATTAGAGCCAATATCCCTCTCCAATATATGGAATTTATTGAAGAAAAAGAAAAAACTAGTGTTCGAACAAATTACTTTACAAAATAGAGATCCATATTGATTTTTTCCTCTCATGGGCAATATTGTAGGAATAACCTCAAAGTCCGTAGTATGTAAATGCCCCAACAGTAAGTTGAAGCACATTCATGTTTGGGAAAAATAAGAAAGTCACTCAAATTCATAGTTAGAGTATTATACGAAGAAACCTAAATCACCAAATTACTAAAGCAACTCCCACATTGAAACAACTAGAATTTATATTTGAAAAAGTAGGAAGAAAAAGGACATTTTCCTAAGAAGGAAAAACTGCTCACTTCTAGAAATTGTCCCTCAAAACATCCAAAAAAGAGAAAAGAAAATATACAGACACAAATATATAAGAAATTACTATTAAGGCATTATAAATAGTGATAGAATTTTGCATAGTTAATTTAAAATACGTGGTACCTTTACGGAAAATAGATTTGGACGGTAGATTATTCTACGTATCATATATATATATATATATATATATATATATATGTATGTATGTATGTATGTATGTATGTATGTATGTATGTATGTATGTATATGTGTATATGATTGGTTATATTTACCTTCTCTAAGATTTGGCCAAAACAAAATCTACCCTTTGATCAAATTACAATCAAACTATTTGAATGGTAAAGCGTTTATCAAATGCCTGAACATTATTAGCTGTTAGAATTTATGCTGACATCAGGAAAATATATGCTTGAAAGGACCAAACTGTCCTTTCACAATTTGATTTAATCACATATAGCTGCCCTGAAATTTGTTCAGATGTCAAAATAAATCTTATAATTTATCTAACTAACAGCCCAACACCTAAAAAGATAAATATTTGTGAAAGAAACTGACGTGGAACAACGATCCCTGGATTTAGGATCTGACAGGACCCGTTAATAAAGCTATCCAAGAAGGCTTTTTAGGCTTCTTAACGTTGTAGCTTTTTTTTTTTTTTAATAGCAAGTTTAATTTAGTTTAAACTATTTTCTAAGTTTCTTCTAACTTTGTTCCAGTGTTTATTTTTGGTAATTTTTCCTATTTGAGTGTTTAGTCGTTTATAGCAGTTTCATGTTGGCTAAGTAGTTCTCCTATTTATTGTTTCCCAGTTTCTTATGCATTTCTAATAAAACCTATAAATTGGCCTAGTTGTAATAGCTTATTATCTCTGACATATTTTGACACATTAAACGCTTTCTGTTGTTGATAAAAATCAAATGTTTTTCTTGAGAGCGTTCACGGTCTATTAAGATTCTCTATCTTGTTTGAGAATTAATATGCTTCTATATTAGTTGATATCTGAGCAGATTTTTTCTGAAATTGCTGACGAATGTAAGGGTGTTTCTAACTTCAATGATGGAGTAAGGACTTTGCTACAAATACTGTATTGCAAGAACTCTCTAATTGTATGATGCAGGCTTGCATCTCTTTCTTGATACGCTTCCGTGTTGGAAACAGCCCCACTAATTCCTCAAAACTCCTAAAAATTCTAATTCTTCGTTCCTACCAATTTTTTTTTTGTCTTCCTTATATGTTATGATAAACGTAACCAAAACCCTTGTCATATTTTATCACTAACAGTAGTGTTTTGGTCACAGGTTTAGTTGCTTTAGCCACCAGTACCATAATATACTATGAAAATCTTTTTTCCATGTTTATATGCAATCAATCAAATTTCATTTTTGAAATAGAATACACTATTAATTTTAATCCAACTCTAAGCATTAAGTTGTGTTCTTTTGGATACAAAAACAACCATTTAGCGAAAAAATACATCTTTGCTACTAACCATTCATTATAGTCTGTCCAGTATATGTCTCTCTCTCCTGGCAGAAGGGGACATAAAATGCCGTCTACTTTGGAGTTTTCCTAGTTTGTCTGTGTTTTCGTAGAGAATATTTTGAAAGAAATTGATTTGTGATTATGTAAGGGAAGAATTCAGAGAGTTCGTCACAGTTTTTCTTTGTTGGAGATGAGATCAGGAGTCTTGCAATTACATGATTAATTTCTTAATCCTGAATTCTATATATATTCATGTTCTTGATTCAATTCTAGAAGTGTTAGCTGCGTCATCAAAAGGAAAAAACAAATGCTGGTAATATGCACCATGTATGTAACAATTCACAATCTTACTGTTACTGGGCTTTTTACTGCCATGACTACTGCACTTCAAATTTTTCCTAAACTGGGGTTCCAAAATTCATCTCATGCTTGCATAAATGCCCATATCTGCATTCTGAATCTCTTACCAAATGTAAAGCACATAACTTGGACAAATGGAGTGCTACCGTATCAAGGACAATCCAATGTCTTATATCATGATTTGGTGAGCCTTTTTGTCTGGCAATATGCCTCAGTAGTTCTTTTTTCTTTTTTAAGTAACAAAGAGGTGAAATTTAAGAAGCGGGAGTAAGGATGACAACAAGGGGGTAGGTAGGGCGGAGGAGGGGGGGGGGATTTTCTCTCTTATTTTAAATGAGACAGGGTGGGGTAGGGGTATCCATACTAATATAAAGTTTAAAAAAATTCTATACATAGTTTTCTACACACACACATATTATAACTACATATCAATAATGTATACATATATTATAATTTGTATGATAAAATGATTATTTGATTAGTTTAGTCTATTTGAATATTTTACATGTTGGACGTTATCTACACAAAAAAAATAAATAAATATGATGGTTGTGAATTTAGATTTGCTATACATATTATAGTTACACACCAACAATATATGCATATCTATTATAATTTGAGAACCAAAAAGACATAATTTCTAGATATAATGATGATTTGGTTATTTTCAATTTACTTCAAAAAAATTTTCTTACATATTGTAAGTTGTTTAAACAAATATGATGATTATAAGTTTAGATTCGCTATGAGAACTAGAGAAATGAATTAAAAAGATCAAAATGATTTTTAACCTTAATTTTGCATTGAATACTTAGCTAAGAATACTGAAAAGTAATTTACAATGTTGTTATTAATATTATATATAAAAGAAATGATGTCAAAATAAAACATAAAAAAAATATAATTAAACAATCATGGGGCCACTTGCGAGGGTGTGAGATAGAGCGGGGCATGGCTAGGAAGACAAGAGTAGGGAGAGATTTTAAAATATAAGACGGGAATGGGGGATCACCCTGGCCCATTGTCATCCCTGATTGGAAGGCAATATGCTCTTTATTTGTTCATCATCATCATCGTCTTCTTCATCTTCTTCTTCTTCTGCTCTTTTTTTTTTTTTCAGCATATGCGCCACGGGATTTATATGCTTCTTTGGATGTACATGGCCGTGGTGCCCATACGGCCTTGATGCTGTTTCGACCTAGAGGTAGACACACCCCCTTCGTCTTGGTGGTTTGCGTGTTCCACTGAAGCAGTACCACCTACCAGGAAAAGCAATGCTTTTAGCATAGCTGCATTAGACCAAGATGTTTGAAGTTCGCAACATATCATACTATGTGATGTATTCTATAGTTCAGCTATGGCAAGACGATCCATTGGCTTATTTTCCGTGTTTTGAGAGCGACCCAGCCAAACTGACCAAATTATGAACCAGCCATACTTCCAGTCTGGTTCAATAGTTAACCCAGAAATTTAATTAAACCAGTCAAACTAGACCTGTAAAAACTGGAAATTCAATCGGAATTAACTAAATTTTTGTTTTTCAAGGAAGATATTTCAATTGTATATTCAAAATTTTAAAACCAAAATAAACAAAAGATGATTTATAGCTTCGAATCAAGATTTAATTTTGAACCAAAAAACTCTTCCGATTCACTTTCTGATTCAGGTTTAAAAACATTGCCTATATCTCTACTAGTAAAGTGATGCAGTTTAGTGAATTTCATGGTCATTCTGTCATATGTCCTTCATCGTTTATCATCAGCAGACTTGACAGTTCTTCTCCTAGCTGAATGTTTTCAAGAAACTATATTGATGCGTCTACTTGTTTAAGAGAATTTGAAAAGAAGGTAATCGGAATATTGAGAATATATAAATAGGGTTTATCTCTCACAAAAATTTATAAATGGAGTAGGGGTTATTGTTCATGAATTAAAATAATTAATAAATTTATTACTGGATTATTAAATTACCCTCTACAATATGCACTCGAATAAATGGAATGTGCAGCTTAACCAATAATAGAAGATGTACTTTGGTGAACATAGATGTACATCCAAATATGCATACGGCTGTAAATCGGACAAAGCAACTTAGTGTTCAGCTAGTGCTCATCTCGAGTCAAGTTCGTTCAAGTTTGTTTATTTAGATATCAATCCAAATTCAAACATGATTTCAAGCTCAAAAATATTAATGAACTAATTACAATTTTTACGTTGTCCGACTCGATATGTTCATGAACTTATAAGGCAAGTAAATTTCATATAATATGCCTATAGTTCCTTCCTTATTTCCTGTGTATTGCTTATTTTCTAAAATAGTAAACGTATAATAGGCAAAATTAATTTTAATCATATTCCTGATTCATTGTAATAAATTCTTGAATATCAGAGAGAAAAAATTAAAAAAAGACCAACAAATTAGGATGAAAATCTCTATATAATATAATATGAATGTGTTTGTGATTTCTTACCCGCTCTAGAATTGAAAAATAAACCAAACTATTTGATACTAGATTCAAACTTGGCTTGATAAGTACTTGTTTGAACTTGGTTCACTAGCTAGTCAAACTAAGGTTAAACATCATTTTATTGTTTTATATTCGATAATATTAAGTTTGATAAAAATTCGTTCAAACTCAATTTGATAAAAACTTGTTCAAGTTTGGTTCGATAAGTAAACAAAACAAATATAAATAAAATTTCAAACTCGTTAAAATAATCAAACAAATTTGAATACTAGGGTGCTTAGTTTGATTAGACTCATTTACACCCTAAATATACACATTTATATTGATACATGTACACACATATACGCTTGAATATGCACATATGATGTACGTGCACATATGAGTTCTAGTGCTTTTTTTTTTTTTTTTTGTAATGCACAAGTTTTAGTATATGCATATAAGGATAAATTTGTAATTTTATACCTGCAATAATATACTTTATGAACAGTAATCTGTACTAAATTACAAATTTCCTAGAAGTACAACGTACTTATGAATTTCCACTCTTTCTGATCCCTTTTTTTTTTTTTTTTCCAAAATTTCCAATCTTTTTTACTTGGTCTAGAAAAAAAAAATCACATAAGGTTACAATTCTAGAATTCCTAAACATCACCGCTAATCACCATGTTTCTCAAAGTATTACATCTTAATTGATTCAAAACTCAGGAGAACAGATTTACGCTTTTAAGCACTTCTATTGTTGCGGTGGTTTTAATGGGATAGTTTCTGTTGCATGAGATGATAGCCTGCTCACGGTTTCTGTTCCCAAAAGTGTCTGTTACATGCAAATAAGATCCAGAGCTGAGAAATTTACCTGGTTTTGTTGATCTTTGAGCTACTTTTGCTGTTGGTGTTATTCATCTTTTGGTGAGTACTATCTGTGCTAGTCAAGTCTATATCTGAACTTCCTACCCTTGAAGGTGCCGTCGTGGAAATTAATTTTGACATCTTGGAACCTAGAAAAACTGGAAGAAAGACTTTTAACAGGAAACGTTCGCTATCCATGCTAAGATCCCTTGATGTTGTCTTCCGTCTGGAGTTTCTGTTGTTTGGCTCCTGTTTAACTTCGCTCTTGCAGCTTCGACCATCTTCCTCTCCAGCTTCCTCCTGTCCAGGCTCTTCCATATTTTGCTCTTCTCTAAGAAATTCTCTAAAGGACAGCTCTTCACATGAAGACTCATACTCCATCATCTCCATGAGCTGTTCCTCATCTGCAGTAGCTTCTGATCCCTTTTGAGAAGATAAGTACATGCATTGGTTGCTATATGACAGGAAAGGAGGAGATCCACGTACAAAATCCCCTGGAGCCGTCCTACTCATCCCTAGAGGCAGCGAGCAAGTGGCAGGATCATCTATAAGCTCTTTCTCCGAGTCGAAATCTAGTTCATCTTTTCCTTCACAATCACATTTATAACTATCTGATATTTGTTCATCCTGCAAATGTATCTCAGGAACTCTCTTCATTGTGTTTTCGCCATCAGACTGATAGATGAGATGGAGAGCACAAAGATATTTCATCATCTCCTAGCTTGATTGTTCTTTGAAAGAGAACGGTGGGGTTGGGGGGGGGGGGGATGGAAGGAGGAGAACCAGGTGCAGGGCATAGATAAAGTCTTCAGCTTTGATCCTGGGGTGTAAATGGTAGGGGACAAATGCCCTTTTTGCCGTCTGTAAAAATAATAGGGAATTTCTTTAGTAGGACTGGAATTATTTAAACTATTTTTCCTTAGTCAATGGAATTTCAGACTTAGTCAATGTAAGCCTCTTTTTTCAAAATTCTAGCATATGTAATGAAGTTCGAAGTTCACATGGCAAGCTGATTACAGAAAAAGCATCTGCCTACAAAAGTTTTTTTTTTGGGGGTTGTTTTCTATTTTTGGGTGGTTGGTTCAATCAAGAATTATCTAGTTCATGTACTAGAATTTGTATCTAATCTAAATGCACATTTTGAATATATAACACATCAAACAAGTCTTAGAAATCCCCCTCCATTTCTAAAAGATCTTATGATAAATGAATGATTTCTAGTTTGAAAAAGATGTATTATTCACCATCAGCTTTAGTTAATTAAGCAATATGTGCTAAGAAGCCTTGTATCAAAACCTATAAAGCCATACGTTCTTTTTTTCCCATTCCTATCTGGAAGAGGACAGATCACATGGCTAATTATACTTTGTAGAAAACTCAAGTGTACAATAATTAAAAGGGTTCTTCTACAGTTTGTCAAATGCGCCTTCCTTGTTTAGAAAGATGTAGGTGTAAGTTCTTTTTTATAAAAAATTAAAGTTAAATAAAAGAATTGTTTGAATATAAAGAGAGCAATAAATGTTAGTGTGTGGATTTACATGATAATTTTAATGTCAGTAGGTACACTAACAGGTGCTGATTGGAGAAATAAGAGTTCAGAGAAAAAAAAAAAAGCTGCATAGATTTGGTTGTGATATTATCCTATATAATCTATGCTTCTTCGAGTTGTTGAAACCAATCTAACTCGCAAATACAAAATAGTTTTGCTGCCAGCTGACTTTTATCCTTTGCATTGAGCTTTATGCATATGGTTTTGGTTACATTTGATAAATTCTTGCTTTATGACAATTCAACAAACAAGGACAACTCAAATAGTTATGGTCACAATTGTTTTATTTATCCTTACGACTTAGCAAATTTGCATAATTTCGCAGAGTACTCATAATACTTCACAGACAAAGACAATGGTTTAGCGAATTCATTGACAACGTAAATACATTTGTTTAGTTGTAATAGGTCGAGTTTTCTGCGTGTTACATCGAAGAGTTTTTACCGTATCACATCAAATATGACTTGGTCATTGGAGATATTATTTGTGTTATTATAGCAAGCCAATCGAACAAATCACTCATCGTATTGTTTTATTCTCAAGCATCTTATGCACAATTTTATCTTAATTAATAATCTTTGGGTCACCAGTTTTGTTACAAATACGAAAAACATCTGAAAGATCTTCAATACCTAGCTCAATTGGAAGGAAACATTAGTAATCTAGCTGTGAGGTCTAGGACCTGTCGGCCTATCTCCCTTTGTAAGGATTAGAGATTCCTTTGAACGGAAAGCACCAAAAAGAAAAAAAAAAAAGAGAAGAAAAGGGAAAACATAAAACAAACTGGGCTTGAGAAAAAAGACAACAAAAATCTCATTTGTAACAAAGAGTTCATTATGAAGATAAAATAATGTTTACTGTTTTTCTATTGAAAGAAAAATTTTTTATTTGTTATGATGTTAAATGTTCAAGATTATGGAAGTCGAAGCTATTCGAAAAGTGATTGTTCTTAGTGCACTTGGAAAATTGGGTGAGTTTTTATTGAGTACAAAAAAAAAAGAGTAAAAATTCGAGTTACATGTGCTTTACTTTTATCATCTCATCAATCAAGAACAATATTCTTCTGACATAAGTGCAAAAATATATAGGTTTTTTTACGTGGTCTCTTTGTATACTACTCTTCTTCAATTTGAAGAAGTTGAATTCGAGAATTTTATCAACAATTTATCATATTTGTATGTTTTTTAGATAAATTAAAGGTAAATAAAAACTCATAATTTGTCGGCAAGTTTTAATGATGTCAATCAAATTTTATTTAATACATTACGTTGAATGAGGCTTTAATTGATTTACATGTCATATTACTAAGCTATATATTTCTCGACCGAGTTTTTTTGAGTTTTCAAACTATGATAATGACTCATTTTCAATTAAAAAAAACACTCTTTCATGCTTTTAATTGTGAAATAGAGTTTTGCCAGGTGATCATGAGATTTTTTATTTGACTTTGAAACTCTCCCCTTTCACCTTTTTTCCTTGTAATATTTGGAGTCTCTCCTTAAAAAAAAAAAAAAAAGGGTTCTGGGTACTATGCCTAAAAAATGCTTAGAGAAAGGGAAGCCACGTGTATAATTCAGCTTACCTTTCCTACTTATTTAATGAGGGATTTGCCAACGTATAAAAAAAAAAAAAATTTACGAAGACAACAACAGAATGATACACTCACTAATCAATTGGTTAATGTAACAAAGATACACTCGATACACTCCACGCTTCAAGTTTTAGACATTATTAATTTAGATTAAATGGAGTTTGTTACTTAATGACTAAAATGAATGGACAGAAATTTGACCGATTAGGCACCATAAAAACATAACAAGGGGCTAGAAGATGAAGTCAGAAAGGGATACGCTGATTAATTAAGGACTCTTTGGCCGATTATCAAATCGATTTTTTTCATAATGCCACTCTATGGACAACACTAGAGATTGTAAACTTCACTAAATCTTTGTGTTGGGTTTTTTGTTGTCTTTCTTTAAGGTTCAAATTTGGCATTAGATAGTCATTGAAATTCGGAAGAATTAAAAGGCCAAAAAAAAAAAAAAAGAGAGACCGTAGGAAAAATGTGATCATCTTACTTTTACATTTTAATCATCTTTTTTCTTTCTTTTTACATTGAAAGAAAAGGAATTTTGGATTAAGATGTTACTTAAATAAATAAAAGGAGAGAATAGCCAAGATGACAGAAAGAAAGCAAAAGACGTAAATATGAGGTGCTAAAGAGTTCTATTAAAGTACAATACATTGTCTTATTTTATTAAAGTATACAAGACAAGATGGAAAAAATTAGGTTCGTGGCCAAGGACGCATTAATCTATCAGATAAAGTTGAACTCTCAAGAATTAGAAATCTTGAGTTTAAACCCTCCCATCTCTCCCGTCACTTCCTAAATTCCACCACTCTCAACTAAAGGAAAAAAAAGTACAAACTAAAAATGCTAAGATGTTGTGCATATGTCCCCTTCGACCGAATGAACATTATTTTAACTTGATTAAAAGAGTAATATTTGTACGGACTCAGGTAAGTGGACAATGTCTGAGCTTTTGCTATCTAGTTATTACATGGAATCTATTGCAGTTAGTATTCTGTTTTTGTATTTTTGTGTTTTTGGGAGTTTTATTGATATATATATATATATAATCTTTAGGTCCTTGGTATAGTCCATACTTATCCATACATAACGGTAACATTCGAGAAAATTACTACATGAAAGCTTTGTATGGCAATCTCTCTCACACACACACAGAGATATATATACATACATACATACTAACATACATACATATATCACAGAGATATATATACATACATACATATCTCTGTGATGTATGTATGTATGTATGTATGTATGTATGTATATCTCTGTGATATATGTATGTATGTTAGTATGTATGTATGTATGTATGTATATATATCTTTGTGTGTGTGTGTGTGAGAGAGATTGCCATACAAAGCTTTCATGTAGTAATTTTCTCGAATGTTACCGTTATGTATGGATAAGTATGGACTATACCAAGGCCCTAAAGATTCAACTTTGTATGTCAAGCTTAAGACACGTTAAAGGCTCAATTTCATAAAGCTCTCCTCAGATTTATGACAATTTCATGTAGTTCGATACAAGTTTTAAAATTTCAGAAAGTTTCTATTTAACTGCATCACTAACATTTGCTGAACTTTCAAAAATATCAGTTATTTCCCCTGTTAGTCATATGGAATGTAATGTTAATATGAATAGTGGCAAATTGACTCATCTACCATCACTTCTTACAGTTACTGGCAAATTTATTTGGGAAAAAAAAAATCTGGCCTCTTCGAAATTTTTTGCTATTTATGGGACCATCAAGCAAAGTGTCATCACAGGTCTGGTGCCAGATTAGGCACTTGAAGGGAGAAGTTTTTTGTGATTGTTATTGTGAGCTCTCATCTAGACCCCCTAAGAGTTAAGAGTCTTCTTTTTTCTCCCACAAAAAAAAAGTGCTGGAAATCATGGAAAAAATTTTCATTGTCTTTCTTCCCTTAGTTAATGATTTCATCACTTATTAAAGGTAGAAAAAGCTGACTTTATTTCTTTTTTTCTTTCTATTTTTTGCACTAAACATGTGCTGCAAAGAAAACCAAACCCCTAAATGAAATAAAACAATTTTGCAGCTTAAGAAACCATGAATAAAATAGCTTCATTAGAATATGTACTACACCTCAGCACTTTTTATCTTTGCATTCCAACCTCTTTATTTTTTAATTTTTTCTAGCAGGGGAGGAGTGGAACTTAAGAAGCGGGGAGGTGTTGGGGAATTTGAACGTAAAATCTCTTTGGGGCGTCAAGCTTTTGCCCTCTTATTTGCAAACTATATATATATATATATATATATATAAAGCTGTGAAATAAATTAAGAAGGACTGTGAAAGTGCATTTGTGGCATGAAATTCTCTCCTCCCTCTTTAAATTAGTTTTCTAATGTTTACTTTTTTCTGCCGTGGGATTGAAATGTTACAAAAAAAAAAAAAATTAGTAGTTGAGAAATAAGTGACAATCTGAAAGTTCAAAGAAGGTCCGTAACACTATCCGATGCCTCAAGAGCGATTTCCAAGATTATTCCTTAAAATATCCGTACTCCCATATTTGGGGTTTCCTCAGTATAATTGATCCATCTCAATTAACCTTAACTCCTAAGGCACAACTTCAATTTTTCATTCTTAAATTTTTTTTGCGTAAAGAATTTGTAGCTACCCATTTTTTTGCTCAATGGCAACATTCTTTTCTCTACTATATAGTTGAAAAAATATTTGCAAAATTTATGCTAGAAGGCCAATTATGAAAAGAGTAGTTTTCAAATAATTATTTAGAGTTCTTGTATACTCACTTTTGTAGATATTGAACTGTTATATTTGAAGGTAAGCATACATTTTCTTTTTCAAAATTAGAATAGATGCCTTATGTGTGTGTGTGTATCAATGTTCAATTGCAAATTTGATAGGTTACTAAGTTATTTATTCCCATATTCTATTAAGTGGACATTCTATCTTTTCACTATAGAGCAAAATAAATTGTTATATAGACCTATATATAGACACACACACACTGGTCAATTTTGGATTTGATAGGTTACTGAATTATTTCTTTCCATATTCTATCAATTGGACATTCTATCTTCTCGTTATGTAGCAAAATAAATTATTACACAGACCTATTCCACCCTAGACATTTATCAAACCCCCCCCCCCCCGGGGGGGGGGAAAGCGTAACGTCGTAACGTCTAAATTTGTCTAACATGATCTATGGTGGCATAGGACCACCCACGAATTTCTTGTCTCCATTCTATTCAATAATTTGTGTACTAACAATTGACAATCATATACCTACACTGCCAATTACTCGCTGAAGTAACATTGATGCAAGCCGCATTTTACTTCCCTAGCCAATGCTAGTGCAAAATATATATTACACTACTTGAGTCCAATTCCAAAATACATATACTACAGACGTTCAATACAAATCAAAGTAAATTATTACCACTTGATCATACAGGGAATAGACTCAATTATATATGCTCATACAAATCTTCTGATTGTCGAACTCCTCTTGAATTCTTCCTATACTGTTATTGATCATTTGCTACTAAACAATTTTCAGCAATTTTAGTAATGAAAATTTTCTTTTTAACAAAAAAAGAAAAAGAGATGTGTACACACCCATAAAAATAAAAAGCCAATTGTAGCTCCAACAAAAAACTCAGTACCCCTTTGGACCAACACTGGTTTGAACTGTCCATCTCTGGGACAAGAATGTGAAGATCTTTGATCTATCCCTATTATTAGCTATTTGGACGGCATTTTGTATAACTGTGGTACTGTTCACATACTGTTGTCCATCAAACAGGAATCTTTGGCTCTTGGTTTGAAGCTTTTTCTGCTGAATAACTGCCAACAAGATGCATAGTTTGTCTCAACATCCCTGCACAATAAATCCAATTGTGGAAATTTGTTTAATGATAATATAGTATCATCAAATTTGTCATTTCATAAAATACTCACTCCGTCCTACTAAGCTCGTCATAGAATTGGCTTGCGGTCAACCAATATCGTACGTTGATATGTATAAATCTTCAAGCAATACGATTACATCATACTAAAGTTTTCATGCTGCACCACCCAAATAAAATTTCAAATTTTTAAAAAAAGTTAAAACATACGTATAATTTTGAAATTTAACAAATTGCACCGAGATAAGTGACAACGTTAATGGGATGGAGGTAGTACTCATTTTTAACACTTCCATGTGTACAATTGCTGGCTTTAAATCATGTATAGATTAAAGCCGGCACTAAATTAAGTGTGCTACTTCAAATATCTAATGGGATGCTAAAAATTAAATTCACATAAGCATATGGTACAAAATCACCTGAAACTAGATTCAGGGACTGAGCTGGAATCAATCACCAATATATACACTAGGAAGTAGGAAGTGCTGAATAAGTTGAATATGAACTGAAATTTACCTGTCTTTGTAGATGCTGTCACATTTCTTTCTCTCTCTTTTCCCTGAAAATGCCATCCTGATCCACCGATCCTTAGCCCTTGGTTTCTCCGATCCATTAAACGGTGGAGATGAAATAATTCTTGAGGAACTTCTTTTCTTGACTGCCTTCTCTTTGAAAGCAAGAGGAAGTGGGATGAACATCTTCAGCAAGAAAACTCTGCCATTCATACTAGTGCGTGCAGTTTTATTCTTTTTCGAATAGATTTCATGAGGCTTATGGACTAAAGGTTTTTCCACGATCAACATCTCCTTTCCTGCCTCTTTTTCCAGGTTTTGCTGCTCATCTACAATGTCTCTGAGGGACAATTCGTAGGATGACTCGGGCATGTTTTCCATCAGCTCCATGAGCAACTTTCTACCATCTTCGATTGAGCGATACCTTGAGGAGCGTGGGGAAGATGTACAATCGTTGTAGAGCAAATGAGAAGCTTCATCATCAGAATCTGTGGATGATCTACTCATCCAGAATGGTAAAGAATATGATTTCCAATAATCATCTGCATGGAATTTTTTAGTTTGGAACTCTAGAATATCATTTGAAGGAGAGTCGAGATAAATTCTCCTGTTCATCATACCCACCTTTAGTACTAAATCATTCAACTTTCAAAGATTTTCTTGACTCAAAGTATCAATCCATTAGTTGGTAAGTTTAGAGAAAGAGCAAGATGGGAAAGAAGATCAATTTGGATTGAATTCTGGTTCTAAGATGCAGGATTTTGTGTGGCTGAAAGGGATGCAAACAGTACTGTTTTGGCGTCTACGTTGGGTTTGTTGGACTTATTTATTCTTTAAAGCATTTTGTCAAGTCTTGCTTCTAGATGGTCATTGCACTTTTGAAATGGCAAATTGGCAACATCCACGTTTGTTTTATTCATCCAAATTTTCTTCTTCTGAGTGGATTTCTTTACTCTTTAGTCAATTTTTTTTTTGAACCAAGAATGTTTGAAATAATTAATACGGAATTAGACTATAGTATTATTTGCGAAGATTGGAAATGAGTAACTTAGGATTTCAAGCTGGTTGATAATAGCGTTAGAAATCCAAATGAACTACCGGATTAGGAATAATGAACTATTCACAACAGTTGATTAAGGATGTAAAATGGCGTTTAAAGGACGTTTATAAGATTTGGATTCAAAGGGGTGAATATGACAGGAATTTCAAAAATAAGTAATTCGAGAATAATGTTTGACAAAAATTAGATTTGAATAGTTTAGGGTGTCAAACACGTTTGCAAGAGTGATTTACAATAGATCAAGCAATTAGGACGAAATTCGGCCAGTAATGTACATTTTTAAGTGATTTATTCAAAGATGGATGTATATATATATATTTATTTATTTATTTATATTTCTCATACTCAAGTCAGATTAGGATAGCACTATTTTGAGGTTGAGCATGTGTAGTAATCAGACAGTATGACTTTGTTAAAAAACAACCAATATTTTTTTATTATTTTTATTTGTATATATCAATTGTGAAAACTTTGTTAGAACAAAAGATTCTGATTATGAAACTTACACTACAATATTAATTTTATTCGGTAATCCTATGTCTGTATTTTGAATCATTTAGGATAAGCTTTTGTGCGGATAATTACAAAAACGTCATTTATCAAATTTTGCACCTATAGATAATTGGCCAAGCTAAAACTTTGCAAATTTGGATGCTTATGAAAGTTCTGTTTCATCTTAAAGAGTTAAGACCAAATCTAAAGTTGTTTTACTAGTTCTTGTCTTAAAACCAAAACAAAGTTGTTTTTCCTTTCCAGAAATTCTAACTGCAGAAGAAATAATTAAAAGTGATTGTGTATGTTTTGTTAGTGGAAAAACTTTTATAACTTTTTTAGCATAACTTTAGGAATTTAATTACGTGCATTGATATTTTACATTATCTTGCAAATTTCAAAATCCAACACATTAAATCAGATTTCATTTTTAATTTTGTGCACAACTCTTAGATATTTAGACATTATTTGAACATCAAAATCATCATCGTATGAAAGTTAGGGCTGATAGACGAATCGAACTACTCGATATTCCAATCGAGTTTGGTTAGGTAAGAGTTTATTTGAATTTGATTTGCTAGAGAATTAAACCAAATCTAAACAACAATTTGCATTCGACAAATGTTTAGATTTGTTCAAACTTAGCTTGATTACTATAAAGTTTAAATTTATGGGTAATAAACTCAAGTTACTCAAGCTGGACTTGAGTCTATCTCAATAAAAGTTCGTTTGAATTCAGATAGGTAAATAAACAAATCAAACTTGAATAGAATTTTAAACTCGATAAAATAATCAAACAACTTTGAACATTATAGTTTTTGAGTTGATTAGACTTGTTTATATCCTTGATGGAAGTTGTTTAGTTTCTTTAATATCTACCATAAAAAAATTGGTTGAAGATGGATTTCTAACTTTACAAGGGGAAAGAGAATAATTTGAGAGTTTTAGAGAAATAACAGCCTCACTAATGTCCTTACTACCTTAGTTGAATCCTAGGGACTTAAAAGACTTCTAATTTGAGCCCATAACGCATTACAAGAAGTAAATCTCTTATACATGTATTAGTTCTGCTAAATATGGTATTTGTCCCTTCTTCCATGCTCTTCCACTACTCTGCAGGTCACACTCACAAAAATATTTTTTCCTTACATTATTAAGTAATGTAGTTGACATTTTTGTATATTTGGACTGGTGCTTAGATGAGTGTCAAATTCAGCATATACAGAATAATACCCCTTGTTGTATCCATGTAACTCTTTGACAAGTACCCATTCATGAAAAGTTGACAATAATAATAAGAAATACCCAATTCTATGATTAAAAATACCCACCTTTTTTTTTTTGAGCTGCATTATTGAGTACGTATATGTAGCATCATTAACTGCATTTCTCTCAAAAAATAAATAGCCAGCGAGATTGGGTCCTCTTGCCTGATACAACATTTTGGTCTTAAGGAAACCAAACTAGGACCAACAAACATATGCACAAGATCATAACCAGCTCTCGTAAATTTATTGAAAAATAAAAGTTTCCAAAAATTTCAACAGAGACCATTTTATGTAAATCAAAGGGTAAAATCTGTTTTTCTCAAGTCAAAATAACAGTTAATAAAAAAATTAAAACGGTCCATTTACAAACATCAAAGTTAACTTTGTCCTCACAGCAGCATTAGTAACGGTTATCCACCCCATACGGCTTTTATAATTCTTTACACATATGCATCAAAATCAACCTCAATGAACCTTGACAAAACGATACAAGAATAATGGTCTGAACTCTTGAATTAAAAAACTTGATTTTCAGATTTTCACTACTGCAAAAAATGGCTTGTGGACTTCAACTACTTTTGACCTCTATAGGCAACCACTATCTGTAACGCTCTAGGTCCATGGGTTGGTCCAATTAATTTTTTGAGTTAGAGTCATGGGATTAAAATGGTTAATTTATATTATTAAGTAAGTCCTCAGAGTTCAGACTCAATGTTATATATATTCCATTTCCTCTTCTCTCATCTAATGTGGAACTGAGGGCTCACATTCATGCCTACTTAAAGCCTTTGCGTCTTTACAAAACTTGTCATAATCCAAATTATCCACTTAGTTGTGTAGATTCTAGAGATGGCTTTTGTCTAACTAACACGTAATTTCTTGCACTTTCTTGTATAGTTGAATCCATAACACACTGGATTAACCTTACCTAGCACAAAGATCACATGAGATTTGTTCTGAACTTCTAATACCATTTATAACACCCCGAATTATCTATGGGTTGATCAAAGTAACTTTTTGAATTGAAAGTACGGATTCAAAATGATTAACCTAGGTTACTAAGTAGCCAATGAGTTCGATGACAGATTATATAAGTTAAAAGTTTTACATAATATTATTGATTATAGAAGGAGAAAAACATTATGAATTGAATTCGAGCCATTGCTGCAATATCAAAAGGTAATCCACTTATGCATTTAAGAGTTGTCTTACATATGGTACATGTCTTTTCAGAGTTTGGGCACGCATTAGTGCACCAAATTTACAAAAAAAAAAAAAAAAGCATGTAATAAAATGCATATATTAGGATTTTGCTTCCCTTTACATTAAACATTTTGTTTAAATTTAATTCTTGAAAAAACTAAAATTGATGCCTTGTCAGTTGTCCATTTGATACCCATTAGACAAATTCATAAAACATTCTTACATCAAATATCGACAAACTAAATGATGTATGGATCTAGCCTTCTGGAACATCAAAAGCTAACTTTTAGCTGGGTGAACATTACGATGAACTCGTGATCAATTTATTTTGCCTTCTTGCATTCTGTTAATACTTTGGGGTCTAAAACCTTGCTTGAACGTTTTACAGTAGGATGCAACAAAATTTTTACAAAACTATCGAAACATTGAGATTGAATTGAACTTAAAAAAGGAAGTCTTATATGGAATCTGTAAGTACAATAATCTTTCATAAAAATATCATAACGTATTCACCACGAGCAATAAAATAGAATCAAGATTAAAAAAGAAAATTCACATAATTCCCTCTGTTACGATCCAATGGATGCATATGGCTGCAAGGCTTAAAGGAGATAAATGATCGCCAGCAATATTCTATTGCTTGTAGTCAAACTTGCAACTACAATCCACAAAACTGAAGGATGCAAAGGGTTTGTCTGGATTAGATTGGAAGTTCTACAGATGAATTGTAAAATTTGGTATATTGTCACCTTGTTGGTTTGGAAAAAAATTCTAAATGGAAAAAATAAAAAAAAATGTTTGGCAAAATTCTGACAATGTGGCTGCAAAAACATATGCCGAGAAGGAGATCACGTCATCTAAGCCATGTTAAACAACAGAGAAGATCTTCCAAATAGGTCAAGCAAAAGAATCTTATGTATTCCTTATTAAAATGGATAAAATTGTCCATTTACAAAGATGTAGAAAAACAGATAAAAAAGGCACTTAATATGACCAATCATCACATATGCCCTACAAATCAATCTATCAATTTTTTTACTTTTCAATTGCATCTCACTATGACTACTCTATTTCTGAAATGCCTAGAGTGAGGAAATAAAATTTGAACCATCTAAGCGTTGAGGAAAAAAAAGCTTCGAATAAGCTAAAAATAGAATAATTTTATTCGTCTAAATATATTCATAAAAGAGGGGAATGGATTGCAATAAATTTATTAAAGGAGTTAAGACGCAATCATGAAAACCCTACTATTTTCAAAATGGGCTAATTCCAACTTTCCAACTTTAAATCTTTGGGTTTTTTAGTGGACACTGTTGCTATACCGAAAATAGACTTTACTTAACATTTGAATGCACACATTCACATTTAAATTAAAATTTCACTTTGAAGTCTAAAACTATTGAAAACTTTCAGTTTAACTCTTAAGTTTTAATTTTGGACACTAGACCTCCTATTATCACTTTAGTTTTTAAACTTCAATTTTATTCAATTTTAGACACTATATCCCCTAAAAATATGAAAAAAAAAAGAATTACACATGAGCATGGAAAAGCAAACATTTCAGTACCTTTTACATATGGACAGGAAAAGACCATTGCCGGTTCAAGTTCGTCAAAGGGAGTTACGTCCAAAAGAGTGAAAACAAAGGCATAGACTCATTCTAGTGCAAAACTAGAGAGCATTTTAAGTAGAAGTGCAGCTTTGGAACATTCCTATTTTAGGCAGTGCCACCGTAAATTGGAACCTATAAATAACTTCATCTGCATTTTTTTGGGCTCTAACTCTTTATCATGACTTTATTATATCCATTTTTCTTGTATTATGTAGGTTGGAAGAAAGAATACCCGATTTAAAGATGCCATGTTTTCAACCCAAGACTCTTCAACCATACCTGCACATTAAGCTGAGGCAGGATACAAAGGAGAATATGCAATGCAATAGCTTTGGTTGACAGTTTTCTTTTATCTTTTTTCATTTGGGTTGTGGTGGTCTAACAAATATGCCTATTGTACTGTCTAGATTTCAATATTTCATGACTTTGGTATTGAACTGCCTTTGTTATGAGAGTGGACATTTACGAGATGTTTATTTGGTCAGCTGCTATTGACAAGGATGTGATTGAATAACATTTACATATTTATGGGAGCAAGTTTGGGAATGAATTGCAATGATGCCTTGCATATAAATTATGGATCGCACATCAAAATTTTTCTTCTTGGCCTTTTATTTACTACAGTAAATAGATGTCTCTGTGAAAACAAGCAAATTTACTATTGTTTCTCTCCATGGTGTCTCTTCAAAATTACTATTATTTCTCCTAGTTTTGAGTAAACATTGCAAGGCTACTTATTCAGCTTCCAAAATTGCGTCTGCTACATTCTAAATCTTGGTTATTTGTCTTCAGTTTTGGCACTCCAGTTTTAGTTCTTCATTCCTTCTCTCGTATGCTCTTTGAGTCTATCCAGACAAAAGTAATAAGGTTATTGTCTGTATATGAAACCAAAAAAAAAAAAAAAACAAAAAAGCAAACAATCAAGTAAAGGGAATAAAGTAACTCAAAAATAAAGAAAAGAGAAAAGGAGGCTTGCCATGTGATTCAAGCAACCATAAAATTATCTCCAAAGATTTTTGTATTTCCAAAAAGTGCATATTCGAGCTATTCTATCACAATTGCAAAGCTCGTCTCACCCAATTTGTGTACATTATTAGAGCATCCTGCCGAAGTAGCTGACATTTGAAACTTTTTGTTTTTGAAATTTAATCTTAATTCCTACTTCATCTAGGAAGAGTGAGAGAGAGTGAGAGTGGCAGCAAACTATTTTTGCTGCTTGTTAGGATAAAGGAACTGAAAATGCAGAATAAATGAAAAGCGGGTTGTGATGGTAGTGTTCAGGAGAATTAGATAAGAAGATGAGCTATTTGGGTTGTGGTGGTGATTCTGGTGAGCATGACTAGTACCCGAATGAATAAGAGCAGGTATGACTGACTACAAGGAACATAGAGAAAAGAGCATTTTCTTCCAGTTATTCCAACCGTTGGAACTGAGGATAGATTTGACAATTTAGATGTTTCCTAATGTTTAACTGTTCATGTGGATTAACAGAGGGAGTTAAATGTACCAAAATTAACGTTAGACGGGAAAATGCAAACCGTAGCAAACATTAAGATTTTACTAGGGGGAAGTGTCAAATGGGATATACATTAATTGGAGGTGAGTGGTAACCTATTTTTTCAGATAGGATTGGCCAGTAGGACTAGTGGAATGGAAGCCGACTAGGTATTTGGTCCGAGTCTTTGCAAAATCAGCGTATCAAAAATTCGTTGGTGAGAACTGGTTTTTTTATTTTTCATTTTTGTGTCACTTTTTTATTTTATTTTTTTCTAACCTTTTGTTTTTAACTTTTTTTTATCTTCTCAATTCTATTGAAGAAAAATACCAGAAAAAAAATCAGGCTTAATTCATCTAAAAGCAAGATGTACTACAAATCTAACATCAAAATTTGAAAATCCAAAGGAAAAAAAAAAGTAAGAAAGAGATACAGAGGATAGATAGTGAAATGAAAATGTCGATTTAAGCTTTGAATAAAAAACTTGAAAAATGCAAGTGCAATATAATGTAAATAATAAGATGATACGATGTTTTCTTTTAGTGAAGGAAGTAAACAAGACATAGATTAAAAGTGGGAAAAAAAAAGAAAGGAAGAAAAAAAAATAAAAAGACTCAAAAGAGGAATGATGCATAAGATGAAGAAGATAGAAAGTCGGAAACGAGGGTAACTCTTTCAAATGAAGTGCATGTTTAACAAACTTTTCCATTATTTTGTTTTGACCCTTAAATATTTTTAATAACTAAATATCTATACCATACATAAGGGACAGAGAGGAGGGATTGATTAAACTATTTCTATTCTATCCTCCACGTAAAGGGTAAAATGATATCATTATTTTCCTGAAATAAACAAAGACAAATACATACACACATCCCCGTTTTTCTAGCCTAATAAAACTTTCAATTAGGTAATAATCGCCAACAACTTCCTATCGCCAAAAAAAAAAAATTCTAGTAATTACTAGATAAAAATCATTTTGTCAAAATAGCTTAGAAGATCAGAATTTTTTTTAACAACAAAATTTTGAATATAAAATTCATTCACCATACATATTATGCATTTTTTTTATTGCACTCACATCAGTTGTGCGTTTATCACTAGCTTTAAATGAATATAATTGCTCCTATAAGCTTTTCAAGATTTTCAATTATAGCTTTATTTCTTTACCTCTTCAAATAGGTCTTACAAATTTAGTTCTAACCCTATCAATTTGTATTTACAATTTCTAAACATTAAATTTGAGTTAGGTTCAAAGGGTATTGAATTGTAGATTGTTTGGGAGTAAGGTTTGAGAGATAAATTTACATTTTTATTCGTGTTAACAATATATTCATGTGTATTATTGCATATAATATAATTTATTTTTAACTAATATATTTGTAGGAGCATCCACAATGGGGTCTAATAGAATGGTAATACCCTCTATTACACCATGCATTGTGTTCAATGTCATTGTGGGAGTGTAATCCATATTACATGTTTAATAAATATTACACGCACAAAGGCAGACAAAAACCCATAAAAATGGAACCCATTTGACTATGTGTTCAAAGCTGCAGAATGGGACCACAGTCAAAGATTTCAAATGGTGACAATGTTAACTCATTTTGTCCATTATATTCTCAAAAGCTTTCAAACGTGATATTTTGCTCATTTTGGGATTTGTTTGTAGCAGTAAAACAAAGAATGGCTGCATTGCAATGGTAATATCTTTCTAAATTTCAATCCTCAAAATTTTGTCTATAAATATGATTACCATTTTCGCAATTTCTCACTTTCCTATTCCATCATTTATCCTACTCCATCATTTTTAACTTCTTCTCCAATTTCCACAAGTACAAATTTCACTAAAAGTTAATAAATCATTTTCCAAAAATAATGAAATTATTTTTTACAAAATAAATATATTTATTTACGGGATATAATTGTGAATTATTAAAATAAATGTGTGATTTGATCGTGGATCTATACTATTACACTTTGTGGAGTGTAATCTATAGTGAACGATAATGTAATGAAAGAGAAGATAGTGGAATGATGATATATCTTAGAGTGAAAGCATCCATCGTGGATGCTTTAACAGCGCATCGAATTCTATAATATCGATCCGACCAATCAAATCTATTGACCCTGACCCTTGACCTCGACAATGTCACAATCCGATCCAAATTTCAAAACATGGGTTGTAACAACTCCATTTAACGATCTACAATTTATCTTGTTAGACATTATAGCTAGTTTGGAAGTTCGGATTTTATAAGAAAATTTTTGGGGCTCTTTGGGAGATAGAAAATAAAGGAAACCAAATGATCATGGACCATACACGGTCTAGTATTGGTGCCATTCATAAAGTTTTCTATCCAAATATGGTCGAAAAAAAGGAAGGAATGTTGAGAAAACCTAATAAAAAATTTCAAAATATCCATTTTATCCTCATTTTTTTTTACCGAAACGATAGTTGTTGTATATATTAAAAATAAGCTTTACAGCTTACGAGCAAAGGCTCGAATTTGCTATACAAGCAGTGTGTCGAGACACTAAGGATTTTGTATTCCTCATCTTGCCGAATTCCTAAAGCATATTTACTAATTTTCTCGCTAATCTAATTACTATCCTTATCAACCAAACAAAAGGAGCACATATGAAACAGCCTACTTAAACTTTCAATGTCTTCCACCACTGTCACCAGTCTAATATTTGGGGCTTTTTGGGACTGGATGTATCCCAACAGCCTCTTGTTCTGAATCTGCACCTCAATACTTGACCATGTTTGAGTTGTAGCTTTGCATGAGGCCAGCTTGACAGCTACTGTTTCATTCAGGAGCTACAATTTTGTACTTCTTTCGATCATGGCCCAGCCTTTCAAGTAACTGTTATCCAGCTTCATCACCGTTGCTCCAATTCCCAGATTGCTGTTACTACTTTGTTTTAGAGCTGTAGTGCTAATCATTACCGTATCAGGTTCTCGTAGTTGCTGGTGCGGAGCTTGATCAGTTGTTGTTTCTCCTGTGCTCGTTCTAGTTGAACTGGAAGTTGCCTCCTCGTACTCCATCCATCCCTGTTGCGCTTTTTGGATTGTCATCCATGGTTTTTGTTCCTTCTTAGAAAACTCCCTGTTGTTCCTATTTTTCCAAATTTGCCACTAAATGTTTGCTGTCAAAGCTAGATATTTAACTCCATTCTCTCTCTTCCTTGCTTCTGTGATTGTTGCCCACCACCTTCCAAAGCATGCATGTGAATTACACGCATCATCCCATTGAACTGGGGATATCTGCCAAATTTCTTTGGCTTTTCTGCACTCCAGTACCACATGCTCAATTGTTTCCATCTCTTCTCCACAGCCTCTACAAAGTGGGTCCCCTTTGCCTGTCTTAGTGAGGATAGCTTGTCTTACTGGGATTGCTTCATTAACACATTTCCACAAAAAGATTTTCATTTTATGTTTGATGTTCAATTTCCAGAGATTTTACACATTTTATTCAGCTTGCTGTCCCAACTAGTTCCCCCTTCGTTTTCCTTCCTTCTTTCCTGACTAGGGCTACTGTTTCTTAGCACTTTATACCTAGAATTAACTGAGTAGGAACCATTGGTGTTGTGCCTCTAGAAGTTGGTGTCTTCTTTGTCTGCTAAGCTTATAGGAATAGAGAGAATGTTGTCTGCATCTTCCTTAGTGAAAATCCTGTAAACCAAGCACTTGTTCCACCTTCTATGGTCATTTAGCTCATCAACCTTCTGAACTTTGGACTGTTGTTGCTTATTTGGTCTAGGCCTTCCCGTTGGGTTGTTGGGAATCCATCCATCTTCCCAATCCTTGTGCTCCTTCCATTCCCAATTTTCTTCCTAATCCCCTCTTTAATCAACTCTCTGGCCTGAGCCAATCCTTTCCAAATCCAGGATGCATTGTTGGGGATTTTGCAGGTAAATATTGAATCTTTGGAGAAATATTTTGCTTTCATGACTTTACTAATCAGCAAGTTAGGACAAGTGATTAATCTCCATACCTGTTTCCCCAGAAGTGCTTTGTTAAATGCCTCTAGATCTTTGAATCCCATACCACCCTCCTTCTTTTCCTTTGCGATCTTCTTCCAAGAGGTCCAATGCATTTTATTTTTTCCTTCCTTTTCTCCCCACCAGTAGTTGGCCATCATCAAGCTAATTTGCTTGCACAGTGTCCTTGGAAGTTTGAAACAAGACATTGTGTAAGTGGGCATAGCAAAAGAAACAGCTTTGAGCATTATCTCTTTTCCAGCAGAACTTAGGATCTTGTTTTTCCATTTGCCAAGTCTCTGGGAAATGCCATCTCTTACATAGCCAAAGATCCGTTCTTTTGATATGGTAATCACCATTGGGAGCCCCAAGTATCTACCTTGAGTCACCATTTGGATCTTTCCTATTTCCTGACAGACTTCCAGTTGAGTATTCTGACTAGTATTCCGGCTGAAGAAGATTGATGATTTATCCAAATTTATTAACTGGCTAGAACACTTTTCATAACTTTTCAAAATTCTCATGAGTTCAGAAGCTTGCCCAGAGTCAGCTCTGCAGAAAATTAAGGAATCAGCAGCGAAAAATAAGTGAGTTACACTTCGACCACCTCTGCTGATCTTCATCCCTAACAGCTTCCTCTTCTCTGTTGCCTTCCTGATTAAGTGTGAGAATCCCTCTGAATAGATTAGGAACAGATAAGGTGACAGTGGATCACCTTGTCTGATTCCTCTCTTTGGGATTAAGTACTCTTTGATTTCCCTATTTATGCTAAAAAATAGGAAACTGTTTTCAAGCATTCTATTATCCAGGTTATCCATTTCATTTGAAATCCCATCTTCTCCATCATAGCTTCCAAAAAATTCCATTCCACTCGATCGTAAGCTTTCGACATGTCTAGCTTAACTGCCATAAACCCAACTTTTCCTTGCCTTTTGTTTTTTAGGTAATGCAAAAATTCATGAGCTAAGATGACATTATCTAAAATCTATCTACTAGGTATAAACATTGATTGATTTTTGCAAATGCAAACATGTAAAAAAAATTTTCAACCTGTTGGCCAAGATTTTTCTATAACTTTATATGGAGTATTGCAAAGGCTGATTGACCTATACTGCTTCAAAGAAGTAGGATTCAAAACTTTGGGAATGAGAGAGATAATCATGTGATTTACAGATTTCAACAAATGACCAGTGTGAAAGAAAGTTTGGATTGCATTTACCACATCCCCTTTGATTATATTCTAGAATTTTTGAAAGAAAATTGGGGACATTCCATCTAAGTCTGGGGCCTTATCAGGATTCATAGAGAATACTGCACCCTTGATTTCCTCCTCCTGATCAGGTTTAGTTAGATTGTTATTCATAGCATCAGTGATAATGTGGGGTATACCTTCCAAAATTTCATCGAATCTCCCACTTGCTTCACTGGAAAACGGATTCCTGTAGTATTCTGCCACTTCTGAGCACATTTCCTCACTGTTATTGGTCCACGAACCATCATCCCTTTGCAAATTAATCATCCTATTCCTTCTCCTTCTACCCTGAACCTGAGCATGGAAAAATTTTGTGTTCTTATCCCCCTCATTCAGCCAGGTGATTCTTGCTTTTGGCTCTAGTAGTTCTTCTTCTCTGTAAGCTTCTTTTAACTGTTGCTTGAGTCCTTCCATTCTCTCCTTTCTATTGCTCTCCTCAGATTTGCTTGCTTCTTCCAATTGCAGTTTAGCTATTGTAATTTTCTCCTTCGAGTTTACTTGGAAATTGTTCCTCCACTTGAGAAGACTGATTCTGCAATTTTTTATTTTTTTGACCATTTTAAACATTCTTGTTCCCTCCACTTCTTTCTCCCAAGCTGTTTTCACCACCCCTTCTATATCCTCCCTTTGTAACCATCTCTTGTCAAAATAGAATCTTTTCCTCAGAGGTTGACTATCAGGACTTGTATCGAGGACTATAATGCTATGATTTGAGGCATATGAATCCACATGTTTGCATATTACCTTGTCAAAATTTGTATCCACTTTAGACTACAAAATTCTCTATCCAGTCTCTGCCTTATTTCTTCCTCCCTCTCCCAGTTGTTGCACCAGGTCCAAGGATGACCTTCAAAGCCAATATCTATCATTTGATTCACATTAATAAACTCTCTGAACTTCCTGAAACTCCTTTCATCTCTCTATCTCTCTCCCCATTTTTCTTCATTTGAAATTATATCATTAAAATCTCCTACCATTACCCAGCTGTCACCCCATAACTTTTTCCTGTCTGTTAAAACTTTCCATTGCTGTTTCCTTATCTGCTGATCATACCTTGCATACACTCCCACAAACCACCAAATCCTGTTAGCCTGCATATCTTCCACTTGAGCCTCTATTGTGAAAGTAGTGATCTGTATCTTCGTTATGTTAATTTCTTCCTTCCACATCAGTGCCATTCCGCCTGCTCTGTTCATTGCCTCACCACCTTCCTGTTATCGAACCTAAGGATTTTTTTCACTTTTTCCATAGACTTTTCCCTATTCTTAGTTTCACAAAGGAATAAAATGCTTGGGTAGAGGAGGTTGTTCACCTCCCTCAGATAGGGAATTGTCAAGGGGCTCCCGACTCCTTGACAATTCCACACCATCATCTTTATTCACGCACTGGGGTCCTTTGAAGGTTGGACCCCATTCCCTCTATGATCATCTCTCCCTCTACCTCCTCAGATTCTGATTTTTTTCCTTTTTTCTTGCTGGATGTTTTCCTCTAATTTATCCTTCTCAGTGTCCATCTGCTCAGATTTTCTCTTACCAGGGATTATTAGTGTACTGCCATTGGTGTCAAGTTCCTGTAGTGGTTGTCTCTTGGTTCCTCAGAACCTTCTTGAACCTTTTACTTTGTTTCACTAATGCAGTCTATTTCCTTTCTGCCCTTCCTTCATTCTCTGACATTAGCTCCATTTCAGCATCTTCTGGTCTAAGTTTGTCCATGTTTGACCTTGATCATGGTGCTTTTTCTGAGGTTTGTTCCATAATTTGAATTCCCTGATAAGTTCCCTCCCTTCTGATTTCCTTCCTATTGACATCTTCTTTCCCTTTCCTCCCTCCTTCCATTGACTGTTCCTAAACTCCCTTTCTCGCTCCTGATTATCACTTATCTGGGACTTATTTTCCTTTTCTTTCTCCTGGTCACTTTTCCTTCCTCTGCTAACCCACTCCCATTCCTAGATCCCATTGTTTTCTCTGGTGATTATAGAAGCCACTTGGTTGCTTTTCCTGGGAATTGTTTCTCACATTCCCAGCCCTCATCCATACTCCATACTGATTATCTTTCTTTCCTCCGATGCAGTTACTTGGCTAAAACAGGTTCGTTCACTGTGTCCTATCCTTCCACAATTATAGCAAAAGTCAAGACATCTTTCATACCTGAAACTCGCCCATTTAGTTACAGAGCCAAACTTCACTGTGGTTCCTCTTAGGAGGTTGGAAATGTCAGCACTCACAAAAAAGTTTTAAGTGTCTTCCCTCTTTACCTCCTGATTGTGGGATTATCACATCACGCACTTGGTTGAACACTTTTCATATCTTCCTGCCTACCTCCTTGGAAATCCAATGTACTGGTAAGTTCCACACTTGTACCCATAGAGGGACCAGCTTAAATGCCTCCTCATCCTCCTCTATACCTTCATGCCACCTGCTTACTACTAGAACCTGGTTATCCACCACCCAAGGACCCCCATTAACAATTCTCTCTCTATCACTTTCCAGCGGTATAACAAATTGAAATTTGTTTGGACCAAGCTCGATAGCTTTAAGGTCTTTGGGGTGGCCCCAATCAGATATCACAAAGTTCTAAACCCCTAGAAAATTTGCAACTTTTCCCCAACAATCTTTCCCATTAAACTACTTTTGCACTCTCTTATGCCCACGTCTAGGTCTTCATTTGCTAGGTCTATGGTTTGAAGCTCAGTGTTTGATAATGCAAACTTTTGCATCATTCGGTCCAGCTCGTCTACCATGGAGCTCCTGCAGAAGTTTACCAGGTATAACCCACACTTTCAGCTTTATATGAACTTAATCTAATTAAAGTTCTTAGGAGATTGAAAAAGAGTTTAATTTCTCTATGTAAATGCAGATTTGGTAGACAGATGGGCCAAAAACCGACTAATAATATGCAGTCAAGAAGCAATAAGGTTCATTTATAGTAGTTAATTTAGACACACGAAGCTATACCTGAATGCCTCTTTGCTAATTGTACTCCTTTAGCATTTAATGAAGTGCAATTCCATCTGTTTCTCACCAGTCCGACACTATTCTACCACTTTGTTACAAATGGTTTCCAAAGTTGCTAATGAACACTCCCTAGACTTTGGAATTCTGGAGTGGACTTGTTCTTTGTTCTTCTTCACCTCAATTTCCTCTTTTTTTTTAATTTTTCCTTTCCCACTCGTTTGTTTGAAAATTTGAGTTAGCTGAAATTTTGAAACTTCAAAACTCCACCAAGGGAAGACAAGGCTCTCTATCCAAGAGAGAGAAAACCTCTACTTTTAAGGAGAGGAAAACTTCTATTTTATCCTCATATATATATATATATATAGAACAAATTTTTATTAACATATATGTTCCAAAATCTCCTATTTCTTACCTAAACTCCCAAACCGCAATAAGATCTCTTTCATCGTTTTCTCTCCTCTTCTCTTGTTTCACTACTTAACATTTCTCTCCTTTTCTTTTCTACCCTAAACTCCCAAACTAGCCAAGCTGGCGGGAAAGCCGTTGAGAAACAGAACACCAACGACTTTACAAATGCATCATAACCTTCTAATTCAGTGCACATCCTCCAACTTCAAATCCAGTGCTCTAAATAAACTAAAACAATCTTAAAGATGTGCCCATCCAATTCTCTGCTTCAAAGATTATGGAATGGCAAGAAATGCATTCTTCAAACAAGTCATCGCAGACCTCTCTCTGCCCAACTCATCACCCTTTGCCAAACTCTTGGACTCCTGCATCAAATCAAAGTCCGGTCGTGATGTGGGTCGCATGCACGCCCGTATCCTCAAGTCCCAGTTCAGCCATGAAGTTTTCATCAATAACAGGCTCATTGATGCGTATGGGAAATGTGGTTCTTTGGACAATGCCCGGAAGATGTTTGATGGAATGCCTCAAAGGAATACCTTCACTTGGAATTCGATGATAAGTGCGTTTACGGTGTCTGGATTTGTTCGTGAGGCCGAGAAGCATTTCTCTCTAATGCCTGAGCCTGATCAGTGCTCGTGGAACCTGATGGTATCTGGGTTTGCACGTCATGAGTTTTTTATTGAGTCGATTGAGTATTTCGTGAAAATGCATGGGGAGGGTTTTGTAGTGAATGATTATTCTTATGGTAGTGTGCTTAGTGCTTGTGCAGGGTTGAGGAACTTGGAAACAGGTACTCAAATCCATGCTTCAGTGGCTAAGTCTTTGTACTCAGCTGATGTTTATATTGGGTCTGCGCTTGTTGATATGTATTCCAAGTGTGGGAGGGTGGGTTGTGCTCAGACGGTATTTGATGGAATGGGAGAGCGAAATGTCGTATCTTGGAATAGTCTGATTACTTGTTATGAACAAAATGGGCCAGCAATTGAAGCGCTAAGGGTCTTTGTGGAGATGATGAACTGTGGGATTAATCCAGATGAGATGAGTTTGGCTAGTGTGGTGAGTGCTTGTGCAAGTTCAATTGCAATTAAAGAAGGTAAAGAAATTCACGCACAAATTATGAAGTCTGATAGATTTAGAAATGATATTGTTATATGCAATGCGTTGGTTGATATGTATGCAAAATGTGGCAGAATTTCTGAGGCAAGGTGCATATTTGATAGCATGCAAATGAGAACTGTGGTGTCAGAGACTTCTATGGTTACTGGATATGCTAGGGTAGCAAGTGTTAAATCTGCAAGAGCACTTTTCAGTAGAATGACCAAAAGGAATGTAGTATCTTGGAATGCACTTATCGCGGGCTATACACAAAACGGGGAGAATGAAGAGGCATTAGGACTCTTTCTTCAATTAAAACGGGAATCTGTTTGGCCGACACATTACACCTTTGGGAATCTTCTAAATGCTTGCGCAAACCTAGCTGATTTAAAACTGGGGAAACAAGCTCATGCCCATGTTCTTAAGCACGGGTTTCGGTTTCAGTATGGTCCCGAACCTGATGTTTTTGTTGGGAACTCTCTCATCGATATGTATATGAAATGTGGGTCAGTTTTAGATGGCAGTTCAGTTTTCCAAAGTATGGTTGAGACAGATTATGTTTCATGGAATGCCACCATAGTAGGGTATGCTCAAAATGGGCATGGAACTGAGGCCCTTGATTTTTTCAGGCAAATGTTGAGGGCTGGAGAGAAGCCAGATCATGTAACAATGATTGGTGTCCTTTGTGCTTGTAGCCATGCAGGACTGGTTGAGGAGGGGCGCCTACATTTTTATTCTATGAAGAAGGAATATGGTATAGATCCCTTGAAGGACCACTACACTTGTATGATTGATTTACTTGGTCGAGCTGGACTTCTCAACGAAGCAAAGAGTTTGATCGAGTCAATGCCTATGCCTCCTGATGGTGTGGTATGGGGTTCTTTGCTTGCTGCTTGTAAAGTTCATGGAGACATTGATTTAGGTAGGTTTGTTGCTGAGAAGCTTCTTGAGCTTGATCCTAATAGTTCTGGCCCCTATGTTCTTCTTTCAAACATGTATGCTCAACTTGGGCAATGGACAGATGTCAAAAGAATCCGAAAACTTATGAGACAGCAAGGTGTTGTTAAACAGCCTGGCTGTAGCTGGATTGAGATAGAGAGCAATATGCATGTGTTTTTGGTAAAAGATAAGAGGCATCCTCAGAAGAGGGAAATATATTTGCTACTGAAGACTCTAACTGAATTGATGAGGCTAGCTGGATATGTACCTGATGTAGCTGCTCTTGATGCTGATGAGGAGTACAAACCAGAGTACAACTCCATAGATGAATTGGGCTCCCCTTTGCTTGCTTCAGTTGCATTATGAAGAAGCTATTACTGTGCCCTAATCTTGGTATTTCTCCTTATGACTTCCTTTTTTAGATGAGATGATTAAACAAATGTATGAGGGTGTAAGGTGTTGCAAGCAGCCTTCAGCCTGCTTCTTATTCATGATCAAACAAATATGTAAGGGCTTAAAGTGTTCCAAGCAGCCTTCTTCTTAATGAAAAATATACAATACGCTTACAGTTAGTGCGTTCTTTTAATGGTTTATCATTTAAATATACCTAATATCACTGTTAGAGGCAGATATTTGACCTACTAGTGTTTCCACTTTGAGTATAAATTCCTCTTAGTAAATTTTCTGGTGACATGAAATTTCATGCCATTCTTTAGTTAGTTCACAAGCAGTTTTGCCTTGGTTTCCATTTTTCTGGTGACAACCAGCAGGCAAATGAGATCTTATACCAGTATGACTCTTTGGTGAGATTGTATGAGCAAGTGTTTTAACCAAGAATATGATTGGTGTCATCTGCCCTTCATCCACTCGACTTTGGCTTCATCAATAGTAACAGTGTGTAAAGGTCATCTGTTATAGCTGCTGCTGAGAATATCTAGGAGGTAACTAGAATTCAGGTTATCATGGTCCTTTACACATCTTAAGAATTATATTCTTGTCCAGTAAGCAAGCCAATCAGCTGCGTTGACACCTTCATTTTGCAACAAGACAAGCTAAAGAGTGATATGCCGTTACCTCATTTCGGACAGATTGTACTGGAAGATAATTTTTGACGTTGGAGGACTTGGTTCTATAACTTGAAGATGATTCCACGAAACCTTTGATAGGTAACTAACAGACTCAGTGCTTCCAGCATTTACCAGTTAATCTCTTGTTATTTAGCTTCTTTGCTCTTCTTTGTATCCCCCTCGTGTATTTTCTCACTCTCTACAGAGATTGGTCTGTAAGTTTAAAGCTAAAGCTTTATTTCAAGACAAAAAGAATTGTACTTTCTGTCTTGTTCTTTTAGAAGTACCATCTCTTGTCTTCTTATGAATTCAATATATTAGGTTTTGGTTTTACATTGACGGCCAAAAAAAGAAAAAAAAAAAAAAAAGAATGCTCATTTCTTGGCACAGCTTAGATGTAGAAAGATCCCCTAAAATTTGATGGAAGAGTATAATATGTTTGGTTTAATAGTTAGGGAAACAAATTGCAAGTCCTCAACAATTTTGAAATTTCACTGTCAAATCATTCATGTTTATTTGCTTGCTGATTAAGTATCAGAGACCCAAGGTCCCTTCTAAGAATTTTTACTGTGTCTTGAAGACCGACTATCAAGAAAGAATATGGTAAAAATTGTTAGGAGGTCTGAAAAGCTCTTATTCCAATATTACCTTGATGTGTACTCTTTGATCAAGATGTACAATTTGCTTCCTCAATGGCCAGATGGCTGAGAAGTTTGTGAAATTTGCGTATAGTATATTCACCTAGAATAAGACACCTTGCATTCGGCAGGAGTAAGCAGAGAAAGCTTTTTAAGTCTGGTTGGGATATTGACTATATGTATTCTTATCACTGAGGGAAATATTCAAACTTTATATGATGAGTAATATTCTGAAGACTAGCTCTCATGATATTGTTTTTTGGATCTCCTGAAATTCTTGCTTGCTAGTTATTATTTATTATTTTTGTGATTAGGCTGAGTAAATAGTAGGCAATTCTTCACTTTTTCAGCTCTTAAGGATGGATACTTAATGTCGATATATGTCTATCTTTTTCATTATGTATCACTTTTTTTTCACTTACACAGACCAGCTCCCTTCATTTAGGTCGTTGATGTCAAAATATTTAATGTGTTCAATCAGGCATTAATTTTATGTAGAGTTATATTTCCAGCCATGTTCTACAATCATCTTTAAGCCAAAGTATGCCTAAAAATACACAAGTTAGTTCTGTATTAAAATTCTATGGCACCTGTAAAACATTTCTTTTAAAGTAGTAAGTCACTTAATGAGATACTTTCTGGTGCATGTTGCTGGTGAATCTCAGTACCTATCTGGAATGTAGTTTACCTTTGCTGTGGTACAACTTCATGCTTTTTGCCATGCATATATGGCTTTCCTGTGCCATGCTTATAATGCATGTGGAAGTAGATGAAGGCCCATGGTTGTATTGCTTCTAGAAGTAGTTTAGGTACCACATTAACTGCGTCTAGTGACCTAATTATGAGCAGTTACATGGATGGTTATAATAGGACACCAGTGGAGTGTTGCTGTAAACAAGGTGCTTTGCAGTTTTAGGATTTTCATTTGCTGCATCAGTTTCTATTTTTTGCTGGCATCTTTTTGACATATAAGCATGCTTTTAGCATAGACATTAACTTTAGCATGACATGTATGAAAAATGAGCAATGAACTGTTTCCCCAATTTTTGCTTCTGGATTCTCTTTTGTTGGATAATATCACCATTCCAAAGGGTTAGAATAATTTGCACCACGTTGGAAGGGCGAGCTTAGTGTTTCAATTGGATGCATATTCACTATATATCCACTGTTTCAGTTATTTACCTTCTCTGCGTGACCAGAGCTCTTAGTTTTATTCATTGCATGTGTTTTATGCATTCTTATACACACTTATAGTTTGTTTGAATCTTAGGTGGGGATGCACAATCAGATATTTAATGCTAAAGGACATCACATCATTCTTCTAATGTGCTTTTGATTGAATGGAGATACAGACACATTTTGACATGTGGTGCCTCATCTCAGTTGTTTCATCTGGTTGATGTACTCAATTCTGCTACGATACACATATTGATGAGATTTCTAAAGTGGTAACATATACCAATACGAATTTTAAACAAAGACTGTGGACAGAATTGATATATCAAGCTCATATTCCTCAGATATAATGCATTTTGGCTGTTCAACCTACATTCTCTCCATTGCAACAGTAGAAGTCTTATTATGGTTGTTCGTTTTTGTGAGAATTGTTCCTCCTCTTAGCAGCCACCATTTGTTAATGTGTAGATCTGGCTCTCCTAGATGCTTAGCTCCTCTTTCAAGCAATTTCTGCTGCAAAAAGTCCAATGTCATCCACAATCCTAGAATTTTGTAAGATTGAGGCCTAGTAGTCCAGGCTAATAATTTTGTATTGTTGCATAGATGCAGCTACACATGCAGAAAGTGTTCTACATGCGTGAGACAAAGGCTTTGTTTGGACTGTTTTTATTAGTCTTTTTTTGGAATAGGTGGTTAAAAAAGTGTTTGTACAGTTGTAAAATAATACTAAGGAGTCCGAAAGATTCTTTACTGCCTCTTTATCTTGTCATAGTCAGCAATAGCATGAGATCGGACTCCATCTAAAAATAAGCTGACAGGTGGAAACTATGAACAATTTAGATTACATAACCGTTGTAGTACGTAGGAGACCCACAATAATTGTCGGAATTTCCCAACCACTGCATCGGCCTCCATTTACTTCTCCATAAAACCAGATTGGTCTCTTCCACACTCTCTCGCCGGAAATACGTCGGATCCTGACCAATTTTCAAGCAGATCGTCGTTGCCGTTCCTTCAAGCTGACTGGGTTTTGGTCGAGATACATCTTGCTGGTTTGCGTTTGTGGATTGGGGCACCTATTTCAGGCGGAATTGAGCTCCACCTTCATGGCTGTTCGTTGCTCCACTCCCAGTCTGGTACGTATAGGTAATTTTTGAACCTTCTGAGATGCGAATGACAGTAACTATCATAGAAGTTGAAATTTTGTTGCCTTAATTGTGAACCTGTAGGGTGTTTTAGGAATATGTTGCAGACCTGAAGGAACTTCATATTCTCTGGTGTGTATATCACAAAAAGACCTGGTCAACACTATTCTAAAAGTGCTCTATTGCCTAGGATACTTGCAAGAGGTCGACTTAACTATTTGTCTGGTTTAGGCTAAACTGAGCTGCTTTTGTATGATTAGTTTTCTTCTTTTTTTCAAATTCAATACCTTGTCTTAATGTCAGGCCTTAACTTAGAATGTGATAAGGTTTGGACCTATATTACTGGCTTCGTCCTTTACCTTCTTGAAACACTTTTGAGGATAAGTTACCATACAAATTGTAGGATTAATCCTTAATTACTTTGAGGTTCAGATTTCTCACATATTTTTTACAGTGTGCTTTCCTTTTGCCCTATTTCTCAGTGCATTAGCTTTTAAGCAGCGGGTACGTTCTCGTTGCTTAATTGGACAAAACTTAGCCTTGAACAAATTTGAAATGCTGAAATACACAGTTATACGGTGTGCATATGGGTTAGAATTGCTGGTGTTGATGAGTGATCTTCTGAATCTTGAATGCAATGATTATTTGTTGATCTGAGTAGATCATATAAAGTGATTTTGGATTTCCAATCTAAGATGCATGGAGCTGGTCCTCCAGGAATATGAGGATGGGGTTTTCCAGTGGGCATTGGTAATTGATTATGTACTTAATGTGAAGAGTTTTGTTAATTTATTGTAGCTTTGCTTATGTTTTGTATTGCAATACATTTACTTCTTCCATCAACAAGCCTAATTTTTAATCAAAAAGTGAAATTTTCTGTTATGGCTGGCTCTAATGCCTTGTCTAATTCTAGCAAATTTTGCTGGCCACTTCTTTGCAACTGTAACAGTCCAAAAAGGTAGTAGTACGAAATCACATCATCCATTTTAATGATTCAGTAATAAAAGCAAAATGCCTAATTCAATCAGGGGGTTTATGTTTTCTCCACTAGATGGCAATATGGAGCATTAGATGGTGGTAGATTATTTAAAACAACACTGTTCATCCAGCCTTATTGTTTTCAAAAGATTAAAATGAATCTGCAGAGGCTCTGTGCCCCTTAAAAGAAATTAAGACAACAAATCAATGTAGTGGCTTTATGAAATGAAGATTATTGCCTAAAGTTGTAATACCTGAAGTCGATATCATCATAGGATGTCAAGACATGTATCTAGTATTCAGTCATTCTTTATGTTTTCTGCACAGAGTAGCTGCTGAAAAGAATACCAATTGATGGTCACATAAAATATGCTTTAGGAGCTTGTACCAACTGAAGATCTAATATTTGTAATTCCAAATGCTCTCTGGAACGTACTTAAAGAGGAAACCAACTTCCTCAGGTCTTTGATGATGTATGTACATACAAATAGAAAATTGCAAGCTATGAGCTGTCATGCATATGGAGTGTTTATGTTTTTAAATGAAATGAGGGTACGGGAGCTTACCATTTTCATTTGATATAGATATAAATCCGGCTTTTGGCATCACATGTTGGGGATTGTAATTAATGTGTGGTTTTTGTCCAAGGCATTCTTCCATTGAAAATCTGTTTTCAGTCATTTCATGCTAATTCAGAGGCCAAAGATTTTTGCAATTGGGACTTACATGTTAAAGTTAATAATTTCTACAAGTTTCTTACTAAACTTCAATTCAAGTTGTGGCTAATATATGTTGTATGAGCTAAAATTGGGGTCCTGCTGGAATCCAGGTTCTGAATGTGATTATTCAATGCTTATTCCAGGGTCATCCTATTGGTCAGAGAAAGCTTAAGGAGCTTCTTGGGCACACTCCATCCCAGGTGGTTGCTGGAGCTTTGCTTGGAAGTATTGTGCAATTGGATCTGTTCAGGGTTGCGCTGTTGCTATGTGATGAGTTTCAGCCTGCGGATGTTAAACTGCTGATGCCCCAAACAAAAAGGAAGCAAATTAATTGTTAGTGTAGGCCTACGTTAATTTTCTAGTCCATAAATGCAAGTTTCCCATGCATGCAGTACCTAAAGTTGTTATTTTGTTTCCAGGTTCTCCTATCAGCTGCACATCGGACTGCACCGTTGAGTCGTCAACTGCCTCCAACGACTTAGAAGAGTGCGTTAGCAACTTCAAGGACAAGGCGAGTTTCCTTTTTAGAAAAATTTCAGCGATTGAACATTCCCGCATTCACCAGTCCCATTAGAGTATGATTGTTCACTTTGTGCGATAGGAAATGTCTGAAAAATTTGAATGGACACCTGAAATGGATGAGCACTTCATTGATGTCTACATTGCCTTCAAGAACATGCATAAATGGAACAAGCGCAAGACCCTCGAATGGAATTATGGCCAAATAGCTGAACACCTGCGTGAGAAGCATTCAATTGAAGTCACTGGCCCTAGTGTCAATCAAGGTTCTATCGGTTCAAGAAAAAATGGCATGTTATCTGCTCACTTCGTGGGATGTCCAACAAGTCTGACACGGGGATCGGCTGGGAAGAGGATAGTCAAAATTTCACTGCTACCGACGACCATTGGGATGCCTTGGAAGCGGTGAGAACACACCATTTTCATCTATAGGGAACTTATCTTTCGCAGCACCATCTTTAGTTACTTTATAAGAATGTATGCAGCTTCTTCTTTTTGGATCGGTACCTTGTTCTTGGCTGATTAGCAGCCATGGCCAATGAAATTTTTGGATTGTAGCCATTGTAGAATTTTTTTGGGATTTTGCTGGTATGGCACACATATATGATTGCTTTTGTTGTGCTTCAAAATGGTTGTCTCATACATTAGAGCAGTTTCTTCCTATGCATTAGTAAATGACATAAGAGCTAAAGTGGCATTCGGCATTTTTTTTTGGCGATTGACGTTTGGTAACGGGTTAATGGGCTTATAGTAGGTTGGATGAAGTTTGCCCTTACCTTTTATTGAATCTGCTTTTTACTTTTACAAGACTTTACTTTGTTGAGTTCTCTACTATGTATAAACATTTGTCCTAACCATAGCCTGCACTTGTTTTCCCTTTGTTCTCCGTACTTGTGGCCAGCTCAATAAGGACTATGTCTCTTTCAAGGAGCCCTTCAGCAACGTCCTATATAAGCGCTTAACCCCCGTCATTCTTGGAGAGACTGCGACAGGTTCCCATGCATAATCTGCTAGCCAGCCTGTTCCTCCTCAACAACACCCTCGTGCTGGCTCCAAGCCGCGAAAGAACCGAAAGGGCACGGGCGTCGATTCATCCTCTTCCCAACTTCCGGCCAATAGCTGTCCATGGGAGGCGATCTATATTACGTCTCGCCAGATCTGAAGTGGTGATTGGGAAGCGGGCAGCAAGTAGTTTGACTACTTCAAGCAACCAAGAGGGCTCTAGAGGGACCAAACGTTCCAAATCATCCGAGGATATGATGTAAGATGCATTAATCAAGATAAACAATTTCTCAGAGGTAACTCTCGTCGACAGGCAGGCACGGATGGACAGAGAGGAGATGTACAGAATTGAGCGGTGCCAAGATATTGTTGCAGCCATGGAGATCCTCGATGATTGGAAGTTGGAAATAAATTCCTATCTAGCTGAAGAATCTAACTCTGGTCAACGTATTCTTTCCTTCGGTACGACGAAACCAAACGATATGCATATATTCTAAAACATATGCAGAAGAAAGGCTGCTTATGAAACTATCCCGGAACTGGAATGAATGTGTTGCATGACTTATGTTCTTTTTATTTGATTTTCCAGGTTTATGTACTGTATGTGTTGAGTATTTCTATTTGTTGGATTTTGGTGAGGCATAGGTTGCATGACTTATTCATTTCTATCTAGGTGAACTGTCTTGTACTGAATGCAGTTCACAAATTTTGCAGGTGCGTTATATCCTTAGTTTTTCTATCATGGTTAGTTTTAGATTTCATGTCGATATATTGTTGTTCGGCATATTTTTTCCATGTTTTTCTATTATGGATTTTTTTTGGGTTTATTAGTTTTCTTAGGTCTAGTACACTATGGGTTTCGGTTGTAGCCAACCCTTCCAACCCTTTTTCTTGGGTTTGGATTGTAGCCATTGCCTTATGGGTTTGGATTGTAGCTATTGCTCTTTAAAAAAAATTATGGGCTTGGTACAACATGGGTTTAGATTGTAGCCATTGCCCTTCATTGAACATTTAGGGGCACGGTACACTACAGCCTTATATTGTAGCCATCACCCTTCCCAAAAAAAATGTAGCCATGGGCTTGGGTTGTAGCCAGCCCTTCCAACCCTTTTTCTTGGACTTGGATTGTAGTCATTGCCCCATGGGTTTGGATTGTAGCCATTGCTCTTCAAAAGACACTATGGGTCTGGTGCAACATGGGTTTGGATTGTAGTCATTGCCCTTCATTGAACATTCAGGGTCTGGTACACTACAGTCTTGGATTATAGTCATCACCCTTCCAAAAACAAAATTTTGGGTAATAAGTTGAAACAAATGTACCTATGCATAAATGGGAAAGGCAATTTACATCTGACATTGCCCATGTTTTAATAGAAAAAAGGTTCTACCGTTTGAATCACAAAGTGATGATGGAATCTTTCTTTAGTCATTTCTGGTTTAGTCATGTCCTACGATGTGCACAGAAATGCTCAGGACTACCTTAGCCATGGCAAAAGGCCAATAAAGTAACATGGCCAGCTTTTTTAAAGTATTGTCGCAAATTTTGTTATAGCCTAGTCTACTGTCTACATGAATATGAATACCGTGGCAGCATATATAATTGCAGTCAACAGCAATAAATTTCTTGTCGGGGTTGAATGACTCCACACTACTTTAATACAGTCGTGAAGACACAATAATATAAGAGGCACGTGATATTATGACATGTTGAATCACAATGTACTAAAGGTCTCTATATGGGGCACTATAAAGGGAGCACATTTGTCATAGCAATTCAATACCAAAGCATATATTCTTTACTTCTTATTTACCGGCTTTTATAGCGTCTACTCCCATATACTGGCAAAGGTAAGTAAGAACTTACACAAAAGCTCTTGTTCTTCCTATTTTGTTCTATTTAATTTATAACTCACTTTTGCTACAATGCCAAGGCAATGACCTCAAATAATAGAGCAGGTCCAAGTCACTGTAACTTACGGAGGGTAGAAGATGATGAGGATGGGACCTTTTTGGCACTGGCTGCAGAACTGATACTTAGCCAGCGTGATAGGGCAAAAATCAAAATACCACAGCATGATGACTCCTTGAGTGGTCGGCAATGGGTGGAAGAGTTGATTAATGGCCATTATCGACGAATAATGGAAAATATGTAAATAACTGCAAATAATTTCCTTAGATTATACAACATATTAGTGAGGAACGGGTATATTTCCCAGTCATACCAGCAACAGGTTGAAATTGAGCAAACCTTGGCAATGGCATTAGTAATGGTCAACCATCACCATACACAGTGAACTTTAAGCGAACACTACAACCGGTCCCTTGAAAATATTAACAGAAATATTTGCAAAGTATTAGCCGAATTATGTATATTTGCAGCAGAAGTAATAAAGCCTTATGAACAAACAGCCATCCATCCCTAAATAACTAACTCTAGACAGTTTTATTCATGGTTCAAGGTAAAAGATATATATATATATATGTGTGTGTGTGTGTGTGTGTGTGTATGTATATATACATGTCTTATTGGTTCAGTATTTATTCAGATGATAACTAGTAAGGTTTTTATTAGTCTGTAACCAGTCACAAATTCGATAGTCTCTAATAGTTCGTCAGTTAATAATTAATTCTAACACTTTGCTTCTTTTTTACATGCTAGGATGCCGTAGGGGTAATTGATGGCACACATATTCTATCCTGCCCTATCAGTGGACAGCAAATGGCATACACTAATCGGCATGGTGATCATTCACAGAATGTTCTAGCAATATGTGATTTTAACATGCGATTTAATTATATTTATGCTGGATGGGAGGGTAGTGCCCATAATGCCCGAGTTCCAAAGATGCAATGACACATCCATCAGACTTCCCGATGCTACCTCCTGGTGATTTGTGTTGACATAACAATTTTGCATAATTCCACATTTAGGATTTGTTGGTCGTGTATCTTTCTTTGCTAACTACTACTATTTTTGACCAAAAATAGGCAAGTACTACCTGGTTGATGCAGCATATAGGAACATGCCGACTTCTTGCTGCCATACAAGAATGTAAGGGATACCGCCCCAGCAAAAAAGTTGTTCAACACACGACATTCACAACTTCAAGATGTCATAGAGCGTACTTTTGGGAGTACTGAAGGCAAGGTCTAAATTTCTAAAGGGCCCAATTCCGAACTTTTACATGAACACACAGATTAGTGTGGTCATTGCTTGTTGTGCTCTACATAATTTTCTTAGAATGACCCAACCCGAGGACGCTTACTTTCAGACATTTGAGGACGAGAATGTATAGTTCGAGGAAGATCTCGGATATGCGGAAGCGGCACGTGTCCAACCATTAAACAGTTCCCGTGCAGAGATCGAGGCATAGAAAGCAACTCGGGATGCAATAGCGAATGGCCTGTATGCGACTTACGGCCGACGTTGGCGTTAAATACTTGCACACGTCTAAAAAGTGTAGATTTTGTTATTGGTCTTCAGTCACGCGTTCCAATCATTTAATTCGTATGTATTTTAAATTGGGTTTTGTCAGTGCCAAGAATGAGTACAATTAGCCAATGTATTTACTACAACTTTGGATACTTAACCTGTGATTCAATCCTATTTCACTAGCATACGGATTGGTGCAATTGAACTATCACGACAGTGCTATGCTCAGGAACACCAAACTCCCGATAATTGTTCCATAAGTGTGCTCCATTTCCTTTGGTAACCATTCTCTTTGGAATATATCGGGAAAAAAAAATTCTACCTGTCCAAACACTTATTCGCAATAATTATTCACTGTCCAAACGCTTATTTCATTATTCACAATAGTCAACTCAATCATAATTCAAATAATATCCCAAATAATCTACTATTCAAATGCTGCCAAAGTAAATGCGTTTGGATAGTAGATTTTTTGGAATAATTTGTTGAAAAGAATATTGTAGCACTTTTTTGATATGATGTATGTAAGATAAAAAGGTGATTGGAATTTGTGTCACTGATGCAAGCAAAAATTTTTAGCCAAATTAAAGCAATCATGTGTACCCTGCTGAATCTGATACCCAATTAGTTTTTTTTTTTTTGGGGGGGGGGAGGGGTGGGGAGTGCCGCCCCCGGGAGGGGGGGGTTTGGGTGTTGGAGTTGGAATTCTGGCTTTAGACAATGGGAGGTGTGACTGCAGAATCACCATTAACCTTCCTCCAGAACATGTGGAGCCTGAATGAACTTTATTTTTCCTGTTACAGCAAGTCTAACAATTTGTCAAGCCCTCCTAGGATACTTGCTCGTGTCAAGGCTTGTCCGAGGAGATTTCTTAGACAATAGCAATTTTTATTCTGATTCTATCCTAAACCTGGAAATATTGCTGCAGGACAGACTTCCTGGACAATCTTAATATTAGGAAAACCTAGGTCCATAGTGGCTATCAACCCCAAATGTCTTAAGGGCTGGAGGCTAAATTTCTATATTTGGCTCTCTAGTGGAATTGGAATTAGAGAGAAATACAGTACTTTGAAAGAATTTACAAAGTTTAGTGTCAAGCTTTGCAAAATATCAATCCTTATTCTAAGTCATTCCAATAATCCTAAAGAACCATATATTACCAGAAAGAATTCCAGAGCTCAGTTCCTATTTTATTGAAGCAAAAACAAGTCTTATAGATATAGTTACGTCAAATTCAAGGTAAAAAAAAAATGAGAAAGGGGTAAATTGTGCATTAACAACATGTGACTTTTTCAAATTGGTTGACTTTTAGATCCGCGTATCATTGCAATCCAAATAAAAGTATGCACAAACTTTCACCATCGTTAACCCAAGCTAGCTGATGAGACCATGAAAAATCAATCCTTGCTATTTAAGAGACTAAAGTGTAAAGCTTTATGGATCATTTCCCACCACATATTTAATCTAGTAAATCCCCTTTGTTATTAGCCATTCTCAATGTTTTCTTGCACCAATCATCCTGTCCCTTGGACACTTATAATTCCAATTTAACTTGAGCTTGATATTTCTTCACGTAGGCCCCATACCATATCGTTTTCTTCTTCCATTTTGTTTGATTATCTTGTGGCTCATTTCAGCTTGAGTCCCATCTAGTTGACTAAGTATTAGGCTCATAATTCAGTGCCTGTCATATTCTTATTTGATGAATTGCAATATGTATGAGGTAGTATTGGTATTGCTAATAACCTGCATTTTTGGCCATGCATATTTGAGTCTATGTACATGACCTGACCTGCCTCCTGTTTTTAAAATGTGACTCTATGCATGTGTCATTTTGTTGTTGCACTAAAGATGAGATAGTCTGTCGCCAGACTTGGGGTAGACACTGTTGTGTTTTGCTACAATTGGGTCTTGATGTATATTTTAAAATAATATCGTATAAGTATACGTCAAATTATGTAAAAATAGAACAATACACTGCACAGTTCTAATACAATTGTGGCTTGATGTATATTTTAAAATAATGTGGTATAAGTATACATCAAATTATGTAAAAATAGAATGACACTATACAATTGCACGTACCCCATCTTCGTTAATTGTCCATTCGATGGCAACGTAATACTGAGCAAGGAATAGTGATCAATTACACTGTAATGCTCCATTTTTCATCAATGTTCTCTTTAAGCATTTGCAGAATGGAAAAACATCCCTGCTACAACAAAATTCAATGAAGTAACTGTTTATGTTGCAATGGCTGCATATTAAGTTTTTTGCTCTTTGCATAAGAATACGTACAAATAATTTGTACGGAATGCAAAAGATGACAAACAAATGGTGACATGCCAGTTCCAAGAGTCCGTGAGGGAAGTTTGTCAGCACTCAAAATTTAATAATATATGAACTTTTAAATCTGAGACCCCTACGCCACAGGTTTTTAACAGCACAAAAGTAACACGAAAGATAAAGGGATGCAAGTTCTTATAATATCATGCTCCTTTTTTTTCCTTTTTTTGTTGTTTGAATTATAATGCAGTAACTATATATATAATATCTCCATCAAATCCAGAATACTACAATAGATAAAAGGGTAAAATACTGAGAAACTCCCTATGGTTCTAACTAAAATGCAATTTTGAAAACTTTTAAAGCGTTTGAGGCCATACTTGGTGCATCTGAGGATTGCCATAAATGATATTTAAAAGAAAAGGATGACATTTGCTTCTGATTTTAACCTGTGTTGACGACCCACTTCCGATTTGAGATTCTTTTGAACTAGGTTTTTTTTTTTTTTTTTCGCCTCTTTCTTTGTCTCTCACTCTTTGGTGTTCATTATCAAAAAAAAAGAGTGAAATAGCTTTAGATTTATATATATATAAAAGGGCAATTTTGACATTTTACGTCCTACAGTTAGTTTAAACAGTTTTTGTCAAAATTACATTTTACTTAGAACTACAGGGAGTTAAATTGTAGGTGGGAGTTAAGTTAAACATTACATAAACCACAGGGGAGTTTCGGGTAGTTAACCCTAGATAAAACAATATCACAAGTTTTCAATTACAATAATATGCTCATGATTCTCGTTTCTTGATCCAGCATTTGTGACTGATGAGAATCATGTAGCTTTTGATTCTCATTTACAAGATATATCAAACTGTTTATTGCAGATGATTTGGTCCATCTGGCATCCTTGCAGCAGGCAGCATTCACCCCCCAAGTCACCCCATTTGTGGTTGAGTTTCTGATGATTGAATGATATTTGTTGCTTTCACGAGCAGGAATCTTGAGACAGCAAGATAAGGGTTAAGACCACCTTTAGCAGTGGAACATAATGCTACTAAAGTAGTTGCTTGGCCTTGTCCAATCAAGAATTTTGTTACACTGACTGCTGCAAGTCTAAATATCTGCAGTTTTTGACAATATCAAGTAAACAGTCACATGCATGTACAGGTAGTTGTCCAAAACCATATGGTACACATTTAGGTCAGATAGTCTGTAAATCTGAATTGTGCTTCTCAAGGAAAAATAGATGAGAACTAAAATTAGAAGATTGGTAATGTAGTTCAAACAATTTGCATAATTTGCAGATTTAAAGCAAGTCTAACATGCTTATTGTTTAAAGAGGAAGGTAGTTAATTGGATCTTTTGTCATGCATATTCGTGCATGACGAACAAATTGATCAGTAGAAATAGGATTGGAATTTGGAATTAGCAGAGAATAGTCTAACACTTGGTTAATAAGAATCAAAACCATTCCATCTTCAAAAGCCAATTAGCCCTAGTTCTCATTTTGCAAGTTACAAGCTAAATTATATGAGCCTGGGAGATCAGTTTCACTAAATGATATTCAATCCAGCCAAATAATGTGTACAACCATTTCTCCATCACAGGTTCCTGTTATCTTCACATGGGATACTTGAATAGAAACATGATTTGAGTACTGCTGCACCTCATGCATAGGAAACTTCTAGCATGTGAAAGTATCTTTTTAATATCAATCAAAAAGTGTTCTTTAAGTAGTATGTTGCCTAATCAAAGAATTTGAGCAAATTTGTAATAACTGTGACAAAATGAAATCAGAAAACAACAAAGCCAAGGACAGTAAACAATGATAAGCCAGTGGAATTCTAATGTCTATAGGTTGGTGGTGAAGATTTGGCTATGCATATAAAAATATGCATCAAAGACACCAACCACATATAGAACTTCCACACCTTTTGAAACAGCCAATGTAAACTATTCAAACTATGTGCATGAATGGCCAGATCTTAATCAATATATACTAACCATATGAGGTCCTAAGTCCTTAGAAAGTAATCACAAACACACACATAGTACAGAGAGAATGACAGAACCTGAATTCTCTTCAAATGAGAATCCCTTTGAGTCCTCTCTGAGAGCATCTGCACCTAAGAATGACATAGGAAATGAACCTGTAAATTATGATAAAGCAGACCATTATGGTAATATTCCTCCACCAGCTTTCCCCACCATACCCTACTTCCTTGAGCACATCATCACCACTCACTACACAAGCTCCAAACATGACATCCAAGCATCCAGGGCCAGAGAACTCATTGATCAAGAAGCCTTCAAATGGATACTTAAACAAGGACATATAATGCATGAAAATCCAATAATTTGGAATCTCATGCTTGGATATGAAGTATCCTGAGAAAAGAAAGAATGATCCCATCACCCCAGAAATCACTGAATTTCCAACAATGAAATTTGGCACCAAGGCACTGAAACAAACCACCACCGAATTTGCTGTATACAGAATCAGCCAAATCAACAGCAAAAATTGCATAAAAGCCATGAAACTCCGGTGTAATCCAACCAGCCAATATAGAGGAATGCTGAAAAGCACTGCCAAAATCAGCAAAAATGGCAAGTAAACTATAGCATTTGCTACAGCATATGAAGAAACTCTGTAGCTTCCACAAGAAGTTTCCTTCATCAGAATCTCCCTTTCCTGCAAGAATATAGGCAGAGCTTCTGTTGTGCTTGAGAGGAGAAATGTTAAGATGAATGCAAAGAGACCAACTCTTTCCTCAGCACCTATTAAATTGTACTTGAGATCATGAAAGATCGAGCCTAATATTAGGCCAGAGATCAACATCTGAAGGCTGCGACAAGCGAATAGCTCCTTAGTCCTACAAATGTTTTTCCAAAATCTGTGGCTAAGAATTATGGTCTCCTTCAATCTAGAATTGGCAAAATGATTAGCAAAATCAATCCCAAAATCCACATTTTCCTCATCAATCACCTTTGACTGTTGAAATAATTGTTGTAAGGTGAACTTTCCACTTCTACTCTGCCCTTCATCTCCTCCTTTCTTGTTCTGAGAAATTTGACGAGACAGCATTTCTTGCTGCAATGCCTGATGCTCCTGAATAACTTCAATGGAGTCAATGGCGAATTCAATAACATTAACATGAAGAGGAAGCTCTAATCCCATTATCCTCAGACGCAGAGAAAGCTTATCAACGGTGCCATGGTGCAGGACTGTGCCATTTGCCAAAAGAAGAATGGAATTGAACAACTTCACAATTCTAAACCCTGGCTGATGAATGCTAAGGATTATGGTCCTTCCTCGAGTTTCTGCCATTTTCTTAAGCATGTCAATGATCTGCAGGGCTGAAGTGCTATCAAGCCCTGAAGTTGGTTCATCAAGAAGTAAAACACTAGGGTCATGAACAACTTCAACTCCAATTGAAACTCTCCGCCTTTCTCCTCCAGATATCCCTCTAGCTCTATCATCTCCAACCCGAGCATCAGCAACATGACTTAACCCCAACTCTTCCATCAATGACTTCACCCTGGACTTCAGCTCTGCTTCAGGAAGCCTTAACCGAAGTTTCGCGGTGAACATCAATGTTTCTTGGACAGTGAGGAGAGGGAACAATGTATCCTTCTGTGTCACATAGCCAGAGATTTTCTTAAACCTGGACTTATCAAATGGCTTTTGGTTCACAAAAATGGATGCATTTTGTGGTGTAAGTTTCCCTGCAAGAATCTCCAACAGTGAGGACTTTCCAGCACCACTTGGACCAACAATGGCTAGAATTTCCCATGGTTTTGCCCCGCAATTTATGTCCTTCAAAACATGGCGAACTTCAGGGGGATTTCCAACCTTTGGCAGCTCATCTAACTCTTCAACAGCAGTTTGATGCCTCTGCTTTGCCTCCCTGCTGAAGATTTTAAAAGGTTTCTCTGCTTTAGGCTTGGTGATTGTGTAGTTGATACCTAATGCTTGAATCTCACAACCTTGTTTCTTCATTGAAGACATCATCTCTCCCTTGCTTTCAGTTTTTCTGCCCTCTTTGTTTTTTTGCCAAATTAAAGATCAAGTTGGTGAGCTCCTTTTATCACTCTTTGGCTGCTTCTGTTCTCTGTGCTAGCTCATTTTTGGTCATTAGTATTTCCATGGTTACAGTTTTTTGGTTACAATTTAATATATATGAGACACTTGTGACTTGCTAAGAAGTGATCATATGCACAATCTGGTTGGCAGGTGGTTTTATTTGGTTGATTACTTCCTACATTGTTTGCTTTACTTGGGGAATCAATAATAATTAGGCTCAGAGTTGATAATACATCGATATGATTATTAAGGGATCAAGAATTTATTTACCTCTTGATATCTTTTACCAAGTTATAGTTTTGAGTTGAAAGCAAAGATTGGTCTAAGTTATTATAGACTCAACTCATTCTATTATCACAGGGTGTTAGGTTCAAATCTCATGGATATTATTATTTTCATATTCTATATTCTATATGCTGACAATAATCTCCTATCTTTGGTATGAATAATTAAAAGGTCAACATACTTCTGTTAATGTAACAGACTTTTTAAAATTAGATAACCACCATATTCAGTTGTCCAATGTACTGATATCTCTTGTATCCAACTAGATTTCTCTTGTTTAAAGAAAGTTAACTCATACATTGTTTCAATTTTGAGCACAAATTAATGAAGTTCTCATAGTCATTGAAGAAAAAAAAACCTTGGAGAAATATCTCGAGTTCTTGCGATACTTTATTTATCAAAGAATTTCCTTAGATTTTCATAAATAAATTCGTTTACAGGCTTGATCTTGTTTGCTAGTTCACGTGCATATCTTCTTGCATATATCCTTGTGTCATGGAAACTAGCATAGTTCACGTGTTATCATTCTAATACCAGCTAAACAGCATCTGGAATGAGCTACACTTGCATTTGTTCTCAAGTAATCAGTAACTTGAAACCGCTTCAACAATTGAATTATATTTCAGAAAAAAAATTACCAAGAAAAAAAAAGTGTAAATGTTATGCTTATTTAATATTTTATCATACACTTTTGGGGGTAAGGTTTATGTTCCCTATATATTTTTTGGTTATTAATAAAATTTAGATCTTGCATCCCTCCCCTGTGTCCCATATATACAAGGTTTTGGCGGGAAAAAAAATGTTCTAGCGTATATTCATGTAAATTCCAAGGTGTATGATGAATATTCACATGTATGTTAGAAGCAATTATTGGAGGATTGTTCTTCCATTAAAATAATGAATTTTATGCTACCTCCCACTTTTATAGAGCAGCACACATCAATGTTTGTTTTGAAAGCATTTTTTACTATTGTTTAGACATATTTTCCTATCACATTTTTATTTCAATATATCACATTCAAGAATTGTTATACTAAATAACATAAAAGAAAAATCCCACATGATTTTCATTTCAAAGGGACCATGTATGTGTCACATCAAAAAAGTTACATTATGCATTGATGTTTGTTCTCTGAAATGTTCCAATGTTCTTTCAAGAATGGGGAACTGTGATATATTTTTGCACACAGATTGAGGATGTTGAATGGTGATAAACATCACCGCTGAAAACACACCAAAAATGACAAAAACCCTTCATTCATATATGATATGCTCTATGAGATTTGTAGCTTAGTGACTTAAAATCTGATGCCAAAAACATTGGAAGAAACTGGACTATTTCTTGTATATATTGCTACAAATTTGGAAAATTTTCTTTCATTAGTTCCATTGATGTTTAAAGTAGTTTTGCAAAAGTAAGATACTAGTATGATGAAATCTTTATGAAGGGAAGGAAGAAAAGAAATTCTAAGGTATATCTTATTTGAACAAACAAGGGATGTAATAATTGTGCTTGCTAAATTCACGTCACTATTTCCCAATGACAAGTATAGCTAGCAACTATAGGAAGAAAAATGGAAGAACAAAATATCAGCATTATTTCTTCGTTAATTGATAATTTTCTTTAATCTTTTTTCTTTGTCTGGTGAGATAATTTGATTACATAGCCAGATTTGGATTATGAAGAACTAGAGAAGTAGCTATGCCCTAGTGGTCCACCTAGATACAAATACAAATATCTTGTGGCTGAGAACTTGAAGTGCAAAATAAGAACATGGACTGAAATTAAGGAAAGTGTCTGGTACTACCTACACAAGCTATTTATCATGTAGACTTTGTAAAGCAAATTTTCATTCATGATAAACCACTTAGGAAGAACTTGGGAATTTGAAAGGTGCAAAAATCATGAAAACAGAAGATACTCTAATATTGCATTTATTGGACTTTAAAGGCCTTTGGTCTCGTTATTTTGACAACATTAGACATGGCACCATTTTGTAGAAGCCTTGTGCAGGTTAAGGTGTTGCGTATATGCCATTGGTTGATAGAATAAAGATAGATTTTACATTGGTTGAAATGAGGTTATCATAGAAAATATAAGATATATTAAACTAATATTTCGTTAGAAAAAAAAAAAGAATTATAGAAGTTCTAACAGAAATTTTTGACAATATACATATATTGTACAACGGGAAAAGGAGGTTAATATGAAACATAGAGAGTTAATATCATAGGTCATTTTGAAAGAAGAACTTGACAATATAAGTAAACCAGAAAAAGTATTTGATATTGCAAGTGTACTTAGAATAACGCTCTGATAAAGTTGATATTGACTTACAATTAAACAAAGTGAAAATTCTAGCACGAAGATAATAATGTAGATAATAGAAAAAAGATAATGTATATAATAGATTCACCAAACAAGTAGAGTAGGTTATAGCCCTCAAAATTTCAAAGACCATGTCTGCTTATTTGTTGGACAAAGATGATGACAACTTGAAGAGATGAATCTTTTTTGTGGATCAGAATTAAAGAGAAAATCTTCTTGTACTGGCTTGTTTTGTATGGACTTAACTACAACCATAAACAACGTGATCCACTCATCTCCTTTTCTGTTTGTTGTCATAATGGTTGAATATGGAGAGAATTTGCTTTGTTGGCTTTTGATTTGTAGAATGCTTTCGTCCTAACTTGGTCTATTTCGCCCGTGAACTTTCCTCCCCCTACTGTCCATTCAAATGGTGCATTCCAGTCGGGTCCCATGGCTAAAATTCTATAAAAGTAATGCAGTATTGGGACTGTACTCGAGTAAAAATACTTGAACTTGAGTTCAAATTCCAATTTATTGAATTCTCAGCAGTTGAGTTTGAACTCAAGTTTGATCTCGATCAAATTGAACTTACATAAAAGCTTTCAAAGTCAAACAGAAAGGAAGAAAGAAGACGTAAGTGCAAGGCACCTTAATTACACTCTGCACTTTTACTATGCTTGTTGAAGTTTCTCTTATTTATGAAAACACATAAATATTTATTTGTTTCTTTTGTCTTCTTTGACATTAAAGTAAAATCTACTACAAAAATAATATATTGAAAATAGAAATGAAATACAACCCTAGGATTGACTTCTCTATGACTGGATGAGCTTCATGAAAGTACATAAACATTTCATTTCCAATTTCGATATTACAGAAAAATAGGTTCTTTGAGTTGTGGTCGTAATGTAGATTTAAAAGGAAGAAATCAAAATTACAAACATGTAGTTAATATGAAACGATTTCACCCCATGTCTAATAGAGAAAATAATAAGGTCAAACTACTTCGACCGAATTTTAAGCACGTAATCTACTTTAGTTGATCCACCTATGTACTTTTCTTTATATACTTTTCTTAAACTAAAGTAAGATAATGTAATCACATGTTTATGTGAAATTGGAAGTTTGGATCCTACTATGAATTCGGAAATGTTTCATTTTGTAATGAAAAATGGCCATGAATTACATTCTTCTTTGTTTCCGTGAAGTTGCTTGGTGTTGATGGTGGTGGCTAATTCAAGTGCAAGTACTAGTCTGCAAAGTGATACTTTGATTAATAGAATTCTGGGATAACATGTTTAAAAAAAGAAAAGAAATAGAAAAGTTAATTTTTGAGGACTTTATTGATGACAGAAGTAGAAGAGAACACTAATTCCCTCAGATTGTGCTATTAACAGGGTTAAAAAAGAGCATAGTACATGGGCTCAAGGAGGCAAATGAAGCATATTGCTTGGGCTCTCTTCCCGTGAAATAAAAGCTCAATGGGCACACCAAGTAAAATTACAACATCGGTGGCTATATCGACAAAAGAATGAAGATATAGTCCGAAAAGATGATATAGGATTATCCATAACTCAAGCCCGAAGGAGCCATACCTTATACTAATCTTTTTTCTTTTCTTTTTCTTTTTTTGGATTTTTTTGACTGAGATGCATGAGTTAAAAGACGAATCAAATTATTCGATACTTAATAAATTCAATTCATTTGAGTTTAGTTCATAAATTAATCAAATCAAACTTTTTGTCTTGATAAAATTTTAAACTTGGCTTAAGATTGGCGTGATTAGCATAAAATTAGAATTTAGAGGTAAAAAGCTCAAACTACTTGAACTCAAATCGAGCTCGGCTCAGTAAAAACTTGTTTGAGTTTGATTCAACAAATAAACAAGTTAAGTTTGAACATAATTTTAAGTTCATTAATATAATAAAATAAAATTGAATTCCATAGTATTTGGTTTGATTAGTTTCATTTAGACTTCTTGATATACTAGTTTACGTTTTATGCAAATGTTGTACTACATAAATCCTGCAAATATACTTTACTATGAGTACTTTGTACGGGTAAGATACTAATTTAGCATACTTTGAACAGGTAAGATACTCAATTAAGCGTACATGTAGGTGCGTTTAGCTATGGAAATTGAAATTTCATAAACTATTGAGTATAATATTAGGGAGGTAATATGTGCACACACCCTTATTACTCTTGACACATCCTTAAACTTCATTTACACTTGTCTCATGCCGATATTTCATACATATGATTCCTAATTTAACCCATTGAGAAAAGTATACCATTGCGTTTTGTCAACCAATTATATATAATATATACCAGAAAGATTTTGCATTGTAAACAAATCATATTTCATATGGCAATTGTCAGATCACTTTTCTACAATTGAATACTACATCATCAATACGTAGAAAGTGATATATAGTGATGAAAAAATCGGTACTACATATCATAATTCATACTTTTTGTTCCCCTATCAACGAGGTGGGTGCTACTGTATCTAAATTACACTGAAACAAATTGATAATCTAAAAAAGAAAGAAAGAAAGATAGCCTTAGAACTTATAATTGTTGTAGAGCCAACATCTCAAGGTCAACAACGTCAATCTCCGACAACATATAGAATGCAGCAATAGTGAATTAAATTAAATGACAGTGTTACATACGCTTTTTTCCTGTATAAAATATGTTTTTAAGTTTAAATTATATTTAAGTTTATCAATAAAAATCACTCTGCCAATTTGTGTTTAGAAACATTGACAGACCTTATTCTTGGATTATGTTTAACGCTCTTGAGAAGGGGTAGCAATTATGAAATTTTTAATTTTTTGAGGTTGGGGAGGGGGCAATGCACTAAAAAAGAGAAATTTTTTTTTTTTTTTTGGGGGTGGGGATCGGGGGAGGGGCAATGCACTTAGAAAGGAGAACTTTAAATATTTTGGAGGGAGTAAATACTTAAAAATTTTTAAACTTTCTAAGCCTAAAAAATAATTTTCTCAGAGTTGGGTGGGGCAAGTGCCCACCCTCAACAACATGTAGCTCTGCCACTACTTATATCATATGGATTTTTTTAATTCGATTGAGTTTTTGTGTTTAAAACACCTGCGATTCAAATGGCTTGTTTAACCAAAAATTAAATACTTGAAAAATCCCTAAATCATTCAAGTTTAGTAATTCCAAATACGTCAATCATTAGAGCACCAAGCAAGCCGGAAATGTTCTTGCTATGCAACATCCATAGGCATAATAGATCCCATTAAATTTCATTTCTTTGCAAAATTACGCCAAAACTTGAAAATTTTTAATTGAAGTTGTTAATGGTGTCCATTAGAAATCATGGAAAAATATTATGGAGTAGTAGAGAGTCTTGAGCAGGAGTGGCAATGAGTCATATCATGTATTTATCATGTCATATCGTTATCGTGTTCATGTCAAAAAAACTCAACCCTAACCTAACCCATTACACTTTTGTGTCATATCTTGTTATGTCATGACCTGTTTGTTAACGGGTTGACCTAATCCAATCCTCATATAACCCATTAAAACTTTATGTGATGCACTATTTTGCCAAATCAACCTATTAACCTATTCTAGACACACTCTAACATTTTAATCACTTATTTTGACCGATTTGATCATTCAATCAATTTAATATTGCTATTGTTAAAATACAAAATAAATTTTTTGAAATACATAGTTAATGAAAAATTTAAAATTTTCAAAATATTCTAGATAATAAAGTTTTCCAAATATAATATAAATTAGAAAGTCAGCCTCGTTTGGACAGTTATTTTTTGGAAAATTTTTCAATTTTTTGTGAATAGTACTTCTACACATTTTTCAATCACATTTCATCTCACATACATTACGTCTTAATTAAAGCTATAGCAATTTTTTCCCAAAAAGCTCTCTAGAAAATGCGATCGAATCAAATTAATAGAAACTTATGAGTTTTTAAAACTTCTAATTGAAATTTAAAAAAGTCAAATTTGATTCTTGTTAGCTTTTACTAAACACTCATACTGGCCTCTATAATGATTAATTATTAGGAAGTACTTTATCGGGTTAGCGTGTCAACCCATGGGTTGACCCAACTCGACGCGCTTTACATTTATGTTATTAGCAAGTTGATCCAATGATGATTCACTAAAGTTCAAGTTGTGCTAATATCCATTAATTTCCTGTTGTCTTCGACTCATACTGGAGTGTTGTGCCAAAAATTGTCACCTTAATTTTGAGGGATAGGTGAAGAAAAAAACATAAAGTTGGATTAGAATTCTTTCTTTACGATCACTTTCCTTATGTACATAAGGAAACTTAATGGAACTAAAAGTATTTCCTAAATTCAAAATTTTCAGAAGTAAAAGAAAAATATTATTTGCACTTCCATTTTTGTTAATCACACTCCCACTATCATTTTTATCACATGGTTTTTATTTATTAGACTATGTAATAAAACAAATGATGGGAGTGTAATTAACAGAAAATTGAGTGCAAATTACATTTTTCAATTAAAAATACATTTTCTAAATTTAAGAATAGAGCTATTATGATATGGCATTCCCTATTTAGACATCCACATAGGAGGTAATATACTGGTGAGAAAACACCTACTATATATACCATTACTCAAAAAATATTGGATTATTGGTGTCATCTTCTACTCCTATTAGGTTTTTTTTTATTGGCATTATATTTTCCATGGCCTTGTTAAGTAAAGTATTTCGAAAATAATATTTAAGTTTCTGGTCTAGGGTGTCAGAGTTGGATAATTAGGTAGGGAAAAGAATATTTCTTGGGTTAAGGAATCAACTAGTGGAGTAAGTTAACTAATAATTACATGAAAGTTGATTATACAAAGCTAAGGTCAGATCCATTTTCGATTAGAATGCTTCATGGGAACTAAATTAGTTTGCGGTTAATGATTTTAAGGTTAACTTTATGGATTTAAAAAAAAATATCATATCATATTAGGTTATTTATAAATTTATTGTCTACTATGAGAGTTTCTAGTTTTGTCTCGAAAGAAAACATAAGGAAATAAAATGTAAGGAAATATTGACTGTATAGTGAATCCGTAGGAAGTTTTCTTGAAGAATTATCTATACAAGATTTTTCATAAATAATGTTTTGGCATAAAGTATATTGATTTTTAAGTATTATAATTACATTATAATTTTCTCAAGATTTAAGATATTTAAATTGAATTTCAAATTATTAATGCAAAGTATCCATTTTTTTGGGCTGAAGGGAAAAAGTGATATTAACACTAAGGGCAAAATTAAAAGAAAACGTTTCACGTGTTTTGAACTATTAAAATGCCAAACGTTGGTTATAGCAGGTGGCAAAGTAGGATTATTCCTATGGTTCAGAGAGCACGAAATATTATTAATCCTTTAAAAAAGAAAGAAATTTTCAGAGTGAATTAAAAATATTTAGTTAACTATCACTATTAACTCGCCATTCTTTTCAAAAATAAAATAAAATAAAATAAAATAAAACTTGCTAAGGATGGAATCAGTCTAAAAATTTCAGCCATGGTGTGATTTTGAAAGGGATAATTTCAGAAACCTCCCTTGAGATTTGTAGTAATATCACTTGGTTCCCTTAAACTTTGAAAAATCTCACATGTCTCACTTATTTTTAACTTTTTGTAACTTTATCATCCCATTTCAGAAAATATCATTTAAAAATTCATTATGGGTGAGATAAAATATTTCTATCCCAAAGTACCATTTTCTTGTAAACCTTTAGTTTCCATAACAAATCAAATTAAATCCTTAAGACATAGTAACTAGGTTGAAAGGTCTTTTATAATTTTCAAATGATTCAAGGAATGAAAAAAAAGTTACAATTAGAATATTTTACACTTTGAAAATACCTCAAATAAATTCATAAATGCATTTTTGATAATTTATCTTTCTTTTTTTCTACGTCATCAATTTAGACAGAATGTTAGGACATTAAAAAAATTCTAAACAATTTACAAATTTCTAAATTCATCCAAAAATATCTTTCTCTCTAGTTCTCATAACAAACCAAGTTAAATCCTTGAGACATAGTAATTAGATTGAAAGGTCTTTTATAATTTTGAATGATTCAAGAAATGAAAAAAAGAGTTACAATTAGAACATTTTACACTTTAAAAATACCTCAAATAAATTCCTAAATGCATTGTTGATAATTTATCTTTCTCTTTTTATACGTCATCAATTTAGACAGAATGTTAGGACATTAAAAAAATTCTAAACAATTTACATATTTCTAAATTCATCCAAAAATATTCAATAATAAAGAAAATTACTTTTATGTTTTTGAAAATACCTCAATTGAGTTTATAAACATAATTTAGATTGTTTTTGTTTCTAATATTTAATTCATCAATCTATACAAAAAATGCAGAAAGTTTAAATTTCTTAATTTTTAAACTCCTTAAATTAATGAAAGCACTTTACAGTGAATGAAATATTTTTTCCAACTTGAAACATCTTAAACGTACTTTTAAATAATAATCTTTTATAACTTAAAAACACTTACTGAATTTATTCTATTACAATTATATTTTCACTCTGTTTGTCTTTATTTTTAAGTTTTTAAAATATATCTTCACTCTTGCAAAAACAATAGGATAACATAAGGGCAATTTTGGCATGAAAACATTTGCTCTCTCCAAATATGAGTTTTTTAATAATATTTTTTGAAATGGGTTAATAATGCTACAAAAAGTTGAAAATAAGGGAGGTAGATGAGATTTTTTAAAGTTGAGGAGTACGAAGTGATATTACTATCAACCTCAGGGGAGGTTTCTGAAATTATCCCATTTTGAAGGTAGAAAAGAAACCAAACCAAACCAAACCAAACCAAACCTCAGGAGGGGGAAAAAGGGAAAAATGGAGAAAGAAAGAAAAAAGAAGAAAAAAATCTGGTGTGGTACGCTACACGGTACAGACCTATATAAAGGCTAGATTTGAAATATCCTGGCTGGGCATGTGTGGCACCAAATGGAGCTCCAGCCTATCTTCTGTCTTTCTTCATCAGGTACCCCTTCTCCCTCCCTATCTCATATACGCTAGTAGTTAATCAGTAATATTTACTTGTTCAATTTTCTGGGTTCGCCTCATCTTTATTTGTTTGTACATGATTTGATGTTATTATGTAGAATTACCTGAAATAGGAAAGTTTTGATTGCTTCTGCTGATTGGTGGAAAGAAGGCGTAATCCTGATTTTATCTGGTGGTTAAGTAGTTCAGATTATGCGCTGTTTACAACTGCTTATTTCATTTCTGTCAATGTATTAAAAGTTGCCATAGCCTGCATGAATTACTGCTATTCGCTCTTAGGTTTCAACTGAAGTTGTTGGAATCTTGTACAGTAGAAATGGATAGTATGATTCTGTCGTTTATTCTTTCAATTTTATGTTTTATGAAATTCATATTACAACATGAATCGGTGATTTCGTCCCGTTTATTTTGGCTTTGGAGAGAGGGTTGAAGCCATGGGAAGGGGGTGTGGCTGGGAAACAGAATGGACATAGAAGTTATTCAATAAGGCCATCTTTATTCAACTATCAAAATTGTAGGTTAATAAATGATTAGGGATTAATCTATTCAATTTTGTGTTTTCGGTTTGCCATTACCTTTCAAAACTTGCTGCTGATCCCTTTTATGCTGAATATAAGAAGGTTGAATTTATTTCTTTTTTGAGTTTGTTCATTGAAAATGTTTGCTCGTGTTTATTAATGGACATAAAAGAAAGATTGCAAAATTATCTTTTTCCTTCTTTTTCTTCATCACTAGTTGCAGCCCCTCCTCCCCCAGCCTGCCTTCCCTCTGAATTGCAAATCCTGGTTCCATTAGTCTTCCCTCTGTACTTTGTGTCTGTTGTTATTTTGAAATTTGATGAGCATGAAAACTTTTTAGACTTCCTAAGATGGGAAAGGAAAAACTAACATATGTGCATCAACATGATATTACGGCAAGCTTCTCCATCTTTGCTAGGCTTTAGTGTTGCCATAGGACTGTAGTTTAACCTAATGAATTGTGGATGCTACTGACCAGTCTCCCTCTGTAATTAGTCTTAGTTAACTGGCCAACTTTTCAATGAGACTGAAAAGTATAAATGGGGATGATATAAAGTGATTTATGGTTATGCTTGCATGACTTTGCCAATAAAGGTGTAGAAGGAAAATAGCCTGATCTTGGGTTTTTGGAGATGTTGAATCGTTCTCTAAATGCTTCTTTAGCCTCAATTTTGTGAAAGTTATCTGCTTCAGCATGTAGAATTAGTAGAATAAGTTCTGAATATTGATATCTTCTTATTCCATAGTTTACTTTTTCACCCTGGTTGCAAGCTGTGAATTCATACTTTTGCTAAACAATGTACTGTATCCTTTCAGTTGGGAATGCTCGCTTCCAGATGAGGCACCAGATATGCACATTAAAGAACCATCTCATGTGCAAATCTGGTGTGAAGAACAGAGTTTTCCTGGGGCTCAAAAATGAATATTCCTTCAAGATTATAAGACATTCTATTTGTTGTTCAAATTTGTCAGACAACCATTCTACTACACCTTCCATTACTCAGACAACAGATGCCAAAGTCATTTATTCTGTTGCTCCTGCCTTGGGACATAACAAGGTACAGCTACCTGGTCTTATGCTGTTATGTGGAAACTGTGCTAGTTATTGAAAAGCTATAGATAATTTCTTATTTTACTTTTTTGGCCTTTTCCTTTCCTTATAATTGCATGAGTTTGAGTTTCACAAGTGTTAATACAGGAAAATCAACCAATTTATGTGAAATTAGATTTGCCATGGGCTGAATCATTATGCTGCCTCTGGAGGCACTGAGTTATCTGCAGTTAAAAATTTAGTTGCTAGTCCATTTCAGTTACATAGAAATGAATGACAACTTGAATTTGCAGCAATTCAAAGTGTATTGTTTGCAGCAGATTTGAGCAACTAGTTATTTAAGGGTAAAAATCAATATAATTCTTCTTTTAAGTTTATTATGTGGAGATGTAAATAGTAGTCCTGATTCTTTTTGTTCCCTGGTGATGGACAGAATTTTCCAACTTGATTAGTACATAACCAAGAATTAGTATCAAGAGCTCTTTCATTGTGCTTGAAATGAAAAGTTGGATGAATATGTACCTGAAACTAGAATTCATCTGCTTGAAATCTTTCAATCCGGCTGCTCAGTGACCTTAAAAACAAAAATGGGTAGTGATGGCCAAAGGCAAATGCCTTTATTTAAAATTCTTGAAGTTAAAGGCTTGTGGCCAAAAAGAATGCAATCGTCTAATCATTTTTTCGCCAAGCATTTTTTGCTGATTTAAGGATTCTCAACCTCATATACAATACACTTGACCAAACATAAGAGGAAAGAACTGAGTGCTCCAATACAGTTACTTCCAATAAAGTTCTAGATGATAAATAAAAATGATGGGCACACTTTTAGCTGTTATTAGTCATACCGATTCAAAATCTTTGAATTTACCACGAGGCTAATGTGATAGGTTTAATATCTACAAATTTTCTATATGTTATTGCTCTTCAATAGTGTGATTCTTTCTATGTTTCTTCATGAAGCTTAACAAACCACATAAAACATTGCCTTCTTTTTCCCCAAATATGTTAGTGCTGTTCAATGTTGTGATTCTTTCTCTGTTTCTTCATGAAGCTTAACAAATTACATTAGACATTGCTTCTTTTTCTTTTTTTTCCCCTCTTAAATGTAGGGAAGACCATGAAAAAGACAACTCTCTTTGGTTTGTATCTCAAACAAAATTGGGGTAGAAGGCAGAATTATCTTAAGCAAATCCAAGGAATGGTGCATTTGTTTTTTAATATTCTTTTCAGTTATCATCAGATAACCATGTAATTTTAACTGCGGGGGTGGGATGGGTTGGGTGTTTGGATGGAGGGAGTGTAAGTGAGAGGTCTCGGGTTCGAGCCTTTCACTTACACTATAAAAAAAAATGTAATTAACCCCTGAACTTCATCTTACATAGTCCTGCAGACTTCTGTTCATTTTTCATTTTCTATTTATTTTTTGACTTCATGTGCCAGATAACTTGATCAAGGATATTTTTAATTTCATTCTTATATTTAAACTTTATTTTTTAAGTTCTAAGCTGTGCTTACATTTTTTCCCTATCATCAATTTAATATGTTGTTTTTTTAACAAGAATTGATGGTATATGTCTTGTAGTCTACAACTTTTTTTTCAAAAATGGAATCTCCATGTTTCAAGGTTCTCTTGCCTCTCTTTTTTGTTTATGGAATATAAATGCATATAACAAAACTGGATTAGGATTTATGCTCTAGTTATTCTTTCAACTATTGTGAAATCATTGTCTAGTCAATCATTAACCAATCAGTTCCCAATATCATGACAGAGATTGGATGATAGTTTCTAGACTCCGCATGTTAGAAGCCTGATAAATCAGGATGAACTGAGTTTGTCCTTCTCAATGTTTTCACATGTTATTCTGTGGATAGATTGTCTTGCTGATTCTATAGTTCCTTGGAACACCTGAAGCCATTTGCAGCATTGCAATATTTGGGCTATCATGTCCTTGCTGCAACTCTGAGTTGATTTCTTTTTTAGGAATCACATCCTGAATGCAATTCTAGAGTACCTGCCATCATGGATGCGCTTGAGAAGATGGAGTTGACTTCAAAAGTATGGAAACATGTGCCTTTCTTTTCTTTATAATTACTTCTTTTCTTTTAATCAGTTACATCTTATTTTCTTCCTTTGTTTTACAACAGTACACTTCCAAAAGAAGTGGCAAGAGCAGTTCTATTGAACAAAGGCTGCTTGTGATTGATACCTTAAGTTGAAGATGTCCCTATGTGGGTCATGTTGGATACTAGGTGTGCAACCAGACATGCACATTAGTACACACACACACACACACACACACACACACAGAGACTCTTTGTGTGTGTGTGTGCGTCTGTGCCTGTATGTCTCTGTGTGCGTGTTGTGTGTATCCCTATCTTCACGTTTTTCATTCTTGATCTAAAATCTCCTGGCAAAATAACTGCACTTTAAGGAGGCATCGTTATGCTTGAATGTATTTGGCTGTAAGGAAAGCATAATATCAAGAAATCTGTCTTAAAATAAAGAAGCACTGGAAATGTGTTTATTGTCCACCTTGTTTCACCTCTTGGTACTGCATCTCATTTGCCGGATGGAATATTAGAAAATGTAGAAATTTGATGGTACACCTACTGGCTAACCTTCAAACTGAATTAACATGTTGGCACCCATTTAACCTATAGATTGCCGCATGAACTATTGTCAGTAGCCACAACCCCTGCCATTCTTACTGTCATCACTATGCTTCTCTCTCTCTCTCTCTCTCTCTCTCAGAAACATCTATTAGCCAAAATTTACTAACTAAAGAACTAACATCATAGACATAAAATAAATGGATTATAGAATTTTTTATCTCAAATCTCTAGTAGATTTTCAATTTCACTGTTTTAGGAGGTGGTGACATTTTAAATATGACCTCTTCTCATGACTGGAGGGAATTTGGGCTGGATGCTCTAACCCTCTGGAGGGTGATAATCATGTTTTTCTTCTCTTGCTCATGTTGGTAACCAACTTGCTGAAGATGGAGAGTTTTGATGATTTCCTGGAGGCTGTGATGTTGCTTGTTGTCGTTACTGCATGATTATCCTGAGCTGCAAGATGTATAAGCAAGTTCTAGGATAGTGTTCCTCATTATTTTGAGGTGATAATTTCTTATATATGAGTAAAATAATCCTTTCTGTTTTGCATAGGAAATTGAGCAATCTGTTTGGTGTACAAGTAATTATTAATCGACACCATCTGTCATGTGCTTATTGACATATGCCATGCTATGTAGACATAATAAGTAGACAAAACTATATAAATTTTGCTTTCTACAAGTAGCTATCCCTGTATTAAGTGCATTTTAGTGTGTATCAGAAGTTACAGATCACTTTCTCACTTTGTGTATATGTTTGCATAGAGGGACAAGATTTGTAAACTCGAATAGGATAGCTTTTTTTATGGGTTCAGATATTTGTTGAACTTTTCATGTGATGTCACACTTGCATGATGCATGTTTAACACATCATACTGTCTGTGTTTCAGTTTCGTGGTTCTGAGGTCATTGAGCTTCAAAGCTTAAGACCTGCTTCAGTAGATGACATAGCAAGTGTTCATGCAAAAGCATATGTCTCCGGGCTTGAGAAGGTAACTATATTGCCAACATTGTTTCTATGGATTGTATTTGATTAGGCATATTACGTTAAGAACTTAGAATAATTAACTTTCATTTTTATCCACTAAAAGGTTTGTTTTCTTTACATCCTGTGTGTAATTTGTTATGTTATTGGGTCTCTTTCTCTCTCTGGCCCCCCTCTCTCTTTCTCTCTCAGACTTAAATATAAATGTTAATGAGTTCTTTTCTTTCTTTTCTCTCAATTTCCATCGGGGTTAAGATACTGCAAACATTTGAGAAATAATTTTTAACTTGCAGTATGTCTGATTCTTTGTTCTTTTCTATTGTTTGGAAACGAGCAATAGTTAGCTATTGTTAATCATTTAAATACTCTATCTAGTTTACTATTGAATCTGTTTCTCTTTTTATTTCCCTTTTTACTTTATTATTATTATTTTTTGTCTTGAGTTTAGCATCATAAGATGTGCATCTGCAGTTGCATTTGATATAGGAATTTGCTTAGGTTAAATACGAAAACAATATTGGATCATTTCTTAAGCAATGCTTCATCTTTTGAGAAGCAGTTATACTGCTTTGAATTCTTATCCTCATGTGTTCCTTATATTAAGTCCAAAGAGAAAGTGTTAATTGATCTCTGATGGTGCAAAAAAGAACTATGTTATTACAGTCTGAGCTTAGAATGTTTAGTTTCTGCTTCTTTCAAGATAGGCATATGCACAAACTTATGGAAATTTAAGTTAGAGCTGTGAATAAAACTATCATACATTTCTATTTACTGTACCTTGCTTATTATATGAGAACAGAAGTTGCCCAATTCATCTTTATTATGCTTCACTCTCGTGAAAATACACCACCAGAAAGCTTGATAACCTGAATGGATTTAGATTCATAAGTCCTGAGCGTGGGGAAGGATTGACATCTATCAGCCACTACCATGTAGTTTTCTAGTATATCATTACCAGATTAATTGTAATTTACTTGCCACCATGTCCCTGGTGACACACTGCTAACCCTACCCAATTATTAGTCAAAGCTGGGTAAGTGATGTACTTTTGCTTCGCTGTGTTATAAGAAAATTTTGCATCTTTCCTTGACCTTTCTGAATGTTAAAACATGATGTACACCATCTAGAGTAACTTAAAACTAATTGGATCTTCATCTTTTGTTAATTTCTTTCAAATTTTTCTGATGTGTGAATGGAAACATGCACTCTGTTCAGGGAAGAATTTTTCTGATTTTTTGAGTGCTCCATTGCTCCTAGGTTTCATCCATGGGGATCAGTTTTTCTTACATTCTCATTTTCTGACCATTTTACCATCGTGTTTCTAGTGATGATACTTTCATGTAAATTCATACGATCTTGCGTTAAATAGATTATTGTCCCACCTGTCACTACTTGAGAGTGTTGATGCTAGATTCATGGCTAACGGTAATTAGTATCTACTTAATGTTAGTCTAAGGCTTTAGCCAACAAAGAAGTGGCAAAAAATGTTGTTTGTCTAATAGATACCGGTTCAGAAGATGTGTGTCATTCAAAAGGATTTTTCCAGTAATAGCTGCATAAAACTTTTCTATCCAATTAATGAGACTTGTTGGACAAATTGTTATAAGAAAATTGATAATCTGATGGGCTGGGCCAACAGTCTAATATAATAGTACATGAGCACGCATGATATTCCTATCGAAGGCTTATACTTAGATGGACTTCACTTAGATTTTGTTAGACTTTTGTGCTTTTGATATTTTGTTAAATTCCCTCTCTCACCCAAAAAGAAAAAAAAATAATTACTATATGATATCATCTTATTTTGCTATTTATTCAAAATGTTACTGTCTACTCAGCTCTTCTTACTTTTATGCTTTTAAGGTTATGGATCAAGCATCAGAAAAGGGTTTAATCTACATTGATGGCTCAGGACCAACTTATGCCACTGCCACAGTAAGAAATCTGATTTTCTTGTTTCTACTTTGGAGTCATCTTTATAGTGTCTATTGAAAATTTGTGGTGTAGACGCAAAAAGTAATTTACTTTTGAAAAGCAAAAAATTATTCACATCAGAAATATACGCTGTCTCCAAGTCAAACCCTACCTTCCTTTACATTTTCAAAATCAATACAACCTGCTGTTCTGGGGTATTTGCCATATTCCTGAATCAGTTTGTTAGAACAAAATAAAGAATACAAAGGGAATGAGGCCTATACTTGTAATATATGCAGCACTCAGTTAGAAACAATGTATCCTGATCCAGCCTAAGTAACCCAAATAATTCTTTGGGAGAATCAACATTACGAAGGCTTATCCAACTAAAACCCAAACTTTACCTGAGGATAATTAGCAGCTAAAAGAATATATATATCCATATGTACATAAAAGATGATAAGGTTGTTGGCTGGTGCATCTGATTGGTTTCTATTCTGTGCTATTTTGTGGTATAAGTTGTTTCCATGCCTTTTACTTAATTTGGCTGGTAGATGGCCTGAATCCATCCTCTTTTGCCTAACTTTAGGGTTGACAGTCTAGTTCTGAGGCCACAATCTTGTTGTTCGTCACCACTCTTTTCCCCTGCAGTAATAGAAAAGCTCATCCAATTGACCCCAAAAGATGGGCTGAACTAAAATTTTGCCATAATGAAAAGGTTTCATTTTTTAGCATGCAGGAGTGCACATTTTATTATGAATTTTTTTTTTCCAAATAGACATTGAGATACACTGTATGTAATGCCTGACAAGCTTTTGCAACCAGACCAATAGCATGCTATGAGTCCTCTAATGTTTGTATGCAGACCTTCCAGGAATCATTGTTGGCTGCTGGAGCTGGGATTTCCCTGGTTGATTCAGTGGTGATTTCTCAATCTAAGACGTTAGTCACTTCATGATGATCTCCCCTCCTTCCTATTGCTAGCTGCTTGGTAGAAATGGTCGAAGTCTTGCAGACTGAGACATAAGCCATTGGCCTGGTGATAACTACACAGCGTGTAGTTTGCTTCTGGCTTATACAAACTTCAGACCACCTCCAATAATAGAGCTTTGGAAAATCTCTTTTTTACATTGTTTCCTAATGTTGTTTCCTGATGTTTCAGGTTGCTGCATCAAAAATTAGCCATAATCCTCCTGTTGGCTTTGCTCTGATAAGACCTCCTGGTCATCATGCCGTTCCAAAGGGGCCAATGGGATTTTGTGTGTTCGGGAATGTTGCAATTGCTGCTCGTTATGCTCAGCGTTCTCATGGGTTAAAACGTGTGTTTATCATTGATTTTGATGTTCACCATGGGAATGGCACAAATGATGCTTTCTATGATGACCCAGATATATTTTTTCTTTCAACTCACCAGGTAATCATCGAAACATTACCAACTGCATCTTCGACCAATATATTGAGTTACAGTGGCTTAACTAGGGAAGAATAGGGATTGGTTTCAGCAAGAAGCTTCAGCTGCTCTGATTAACATGTGAAAGCACAAGCCTGAACAACAGGCACACAGACCATGCATAGAGAGAGAGAGGGAGGGAGGGACGCAGGGACGGAGGGCATATGAGACTGTGTATATAGAAAAGAATCAGTGGATTAATGATTTCTTAGAATAGTCCAGAAGATGCAGCTACTTAAATGCTTTTAGCTAATCTCTTATTTATGTGTATACTATCAGAATTCAGTTGGGCATATTTTCTCATCTACTCCATTCCATAGTGCCTCTTGAATATGCACATCCTGTCAGGGCAAGCCATTTCAGAAAAAATTATGCATGTTTCTGAAGTAGCCCTGTTTGTTTGGAATTGATTTTAAAAAGGGTTATAGAAGAGACAGGAGTGAATAGGTCTCAGAAAGAGCCACAGTCATACCAGGGAATATATTAGAATGTCATAAGCTATAGATTTGGTTAAAGCATTGCTTCTTATTCTTGTAGTTTGAATTGATGTAGGATGGAAGCTACCCTGGCACAGGTAAAATAGATCAGGTTGGTCACGGAGCTGGTGAAGGAACAACTCTGAATCTACCTTTACCAGGGGGGTCAGGAGATATTGCCATGCGAACTGTGTTTAATGAAGTTATTGCACCTTGTGCTCAGAGGTTCAAGCCAGATATAATCCTCATTTCAGCAGGGTAATTATCTAGAGCATACGTCCAATCCCTATTTGATTTCAGATTCTAAGGTCCCTTAGTTTTTATCTTCAATATTTTTTGTATCTTCTATATGTGAAAATCTCTACAAGAACAAATTAAAGTTACATAACAAACTATGGGCAGCAGATGTTTCTGAGTAATTTCTATTGTTCTATTTTCTTTTTTGACATATTTCTGTGGTCCCCCAAAAAAAAAATTATCAATTCAAATCTTTGCAAGCTTTAGTTCGTTTTCCCTTCTGCATCTGAGAAGGTATGATGACTTATCATTCACTTTGTTTCTAGATTGGTGTAAGTATCCAGTATAATGCATCCAGACTACTTGCATTGACTTCAGTAAAGTGTAAAAGCTTTTAGCAGACCTCAATTACAGTTTTTGTATTCTCATAGCAGAGTAATATTACTGGAAATGGCTTGGGTCTCCTTTCATGACCTTAAAGGGAAAAAAAAAAAATCCCAGTCTCACTTGTGTGTGTTGTGGCTAAATGATTTCCAGATATGATGGGCATGTCTTGGATCCACTTGCTAGCCTGCAGTACACAACAGGAACATACTACATGCTTGCTTCAAGTATCAAGCAACTTGCCAAAGATTTGTGTGGTGGGCGCTGTGTCTTTTTCTTGGAAGGAGGATATAACCTCGCATCCCTGTCATACTCGGTGGCAGACTCCTTTCGTGCTTTTCTCGGGGAACCAAGCTTGGCTGCTGATTTTGATGATCCTGCCATCTTATATGATGAACCATCACAAAAGATAAAACAGGCAATCCAGAAAATCAAGCACATACATTCCCTGTAAAAATGTGTGGAAGTACTAAACTTCTCGTCTTATCGCTGTATTTGGTGCTTAATGCTTCCTTGTGAGGGCATCCGTTTCTTCCCTCTTATTAGATTCCTAGTAATAAGATAAAGGTTCTGTCTTGTTTTCCTATCAGATATGATCCTTAGATGAGGCAAGTATAAAAGACTGGTTTTATTGACTAATTCGTTTGAATTTTATAAGATATCAGCACATTGTTCCAAAGATTTCCAAGAGATATGAAGCATATTGTTCTTTTTTGTCAATTTTAATGTTGTGTGTTTAGTCTATGTGCAGCCTATGTAATTATTGAGCGAAAGTAAGCAAGGATTGTACACGAGTTAATAAAGAAGGGCAAAGCAACTCGTGATTGATATAACTGAGCTGAATGTGCAGGAGTATAATTGCAACAACTATTACTAGGTGATGTGAAACAATTCGAGTCTGGTTTTCATAAAGTTAAGGTTTTACTAGGATGACTAATTGAAAAAGACTAGTAAAATACTTCAGCTTTAATGAGAAATTTGCATAAAATATACCAAAAAATTTTCAAGTTTTGTCGTGAGAATTGAAAGTGGTCTAGTGGTTAAGAGCATCCACAATGGGGTGGAATGCCGTCTATTACACCCATGCATTGTATTCAATATCATTGTGGAGTGTAATTCATATACACGTTTAATAAATATTACACGTACAAAGATAGACAAAAGCTTGTAAAAATGGCCATTTTACCGTGCCTGCAATTCAGGATTTCCAAAGCTGGAAGATTGGAAAATGCAAAGTCTAATCAGACCAGTGTCCACAGTAGAGGTTAAGAAGGCTGTGTTTGAAATGAAGGGGGACGAAGCCCCGGGTCCAGATGGAATCCAAGCTGTCCTGTATCAGAAATGTTGGGGTTTCATGGGCAAGGATATAATGGAGTTTGTAAAGAGGGTTTTTCACAAGAAGATGATTGCCCAGAACTTGAATTCCACTTTAATCTCTCTTATTCCAAAGGTAAGAGGGGCCGGAGAAGGTAACACAATTCCGACTAGTCTCATTGTGTAATGTTATCTATAAGGTAGTGACCAAAACTTTAGTTGCAAGAATTAGACCTGTAATGAGGGGTTTGACTGGAGTGGCTCAATGTAGTTTCATACCAGGGAAGCAATCGGTGGACAATATAGTAGTAGTGCAGGAAGTTATCCATAAGGCAAGGAAACTAAGGGGGAAGAAAGATGTCATGGTTGTAAAGGTTGACCTGGAAAAGGCCTACGATAGAGTGAATTGGAGCTTTTTGGAGAAAACACTGTGGATGGTTGGGTTTCCAGAGGCTATAACCTCACTAATCATGAGCTGTGTTAGAGTACAATCGACTGAGATTTTGTGGAATGGGGGGAAGCTACGGGATTTCCAACCGAAAAGAGGGTTACGTCAAGGGGACCCCTTCTCACCATACTTATTTGTTTTGTGTATGGAACGTCTTAGCCATCTAATTGATGATGCTGTACATAAAGGGGATTGGAAGCCAGTGAGGGCATCTCGTACAGGCCCTCCAGTCTCCCACCTGTTGTTTGCTGATGGTCTTATTTTGTTTGCGGAGGTGGGGATCAAACAAGCTCAGGTGATTGGGAGGGTGTTGGAAAATTTTTGTGAAATCTCAGGCCAGAAGGTGAGCATTGAAAAGTCTAGAATTTTTTGCTCAAAAAATGTTAACAAGAAGGAAGCAGAACAGATCAGTAGGATAACTGGGGTGCCGCTCACAACCACTCTTGGGAAGTATCTGGGAATCCCAATTCTGCACCAAAGATCATCAGCTGATACTTTCTGGAACTCTTGGACAAAATACACAGCAGGCTAGGCTGGTTGGAAGAGGAAGCTGCTGTCATTTGCAGCTAGACTAACATTGGTCAAATCGGTTCTAAATGCAATCCCCAACTATGTAATGCAGACAATGACACTCCCCACTTCAATAGTAGAGGACATCGAGAAATGCATCCGGAAATTTCTTTGGGGAGATACAAAGGAGAAAAGGAGAATGCATAAAGTTAGCTGGGAAGAGGTCACCAAACCGAAGCATTATGGAGGACTGGGAATCAAAAGAGTTAAGGTCATGAACATGGCACTATTGGCGAAACTTAATTGGAGATATCGAAATGCTAAGGGGGAACTATGGGTGGATGTTCTAAGCAAGAAGTATGCAAGGCAAACTGAATAATTAGCACCATGTAGACATGGAGCATAGCATACTTGGCAAAGCATAACGAGAGGGAATGATCTAGTTGAGGAAGGAGCTCAATGGAGACTGGGGAATGGGGAAAAAATCCTTTTCTGGACTGACAAGTGGATGGGGAAGAAGCCGTTGGAAGAAAATTGCAGGTTGACTATACCTGATTGTGAGCGAAGGAAAAAGGTAAATGATTATTGGCAGGAAGGGATTGGCTGGAAATGGAATGACTTGAAAAGATACTTAGGTGAGGACGAACTTGCAAAGCTCCCCTCCCAGTTGGTAGTCTCACGACACAACAGGGAGGATACAATTATATGGGGACAGGAGAATAGTGGTTGTTTCTCAACTATGTCAGCCTATGAGTTGGTGACAAGGAGACATTTGCAGGAACAAGAGATGGATAGTGGTTGGATGAGAATCTGGAAACAAAAAGGTCTAGGGAGATGGCAATGCCTTTTGTGGCTAGTTAGACAAGAGAAATTGCTCACCAATGGGGAAATGTTCAGAAGACATCTTCACCCGGATGGATTATGCCCCACATGTAAACAAGAATTTGAATCAATTCTACATGCCATTCGGGACTGTTACTGGATAGAAGCAATTTGGAAGTCACTTGTTGGAAAGAACTCTTGGCAGCAGTTTAAACATATGGCCTTGCAGGGATGGCTGGATTGGAACCTGAAGGATAAGAAGATAGGTCAGGACAGGAGCAATTGCTGGCAATTAACGTTCCAGCTGGTAATCTATCATGCATGGCAGGTGCAGAATAAAGCTAACGCTGAGTAGAAGAGCTAAGCTCAGGGAAGGAATGGATTTTAATACAGGTTCAGAAGACCCAGGAAATTCTTAAGGAAGGGTATGGAAGTAAGGAAATGGAGTACAGATTCATTAACTGGGTAAAACCCCCTACTGGATGGTTGAAGATAATGTAGATGGATCGGTATTGGAGAATCCAGGTGTTGGTGGAGCAAGAGGCTTGATTAGGGATAAAAGAGGGGTTTGGAAGAAAGGATTCTGTGTGAATTTAGGGAAGGCGACAAATGTTGTAGCAGAGCTGTGGGGCATGGCTTATGGGCTTCAAATAGTATGGGATGAAGGATGTAGCAGAGTAATTCTAGAGTCCGACTCCCTGACGGCTCTGCAACTCATCAGGGAGGAATATGAAAATAGTCCATATGCCAATATCATCTATATGATTAGACAGTGGCTGAACAAGGAGTGGGAGTGTGAATTGGCGCATACATGGCGAGAAGGGAATGCTTGTGCGGATTGTTTGGCTAAGTGGAGCCATCAACAGAAGTCAGAGTTAGTCATCTTCGATAAGCCTCCAGATATGCTTAAACGTTTTTTGAACGATGATGTAAGAGGGGTTGCATCCCCACGGTTAGGATTTAATTGGCCTGTTAGCCTCCAATGTACCCAAAAAAAAAAAAAGTAACATGGGACCACAGTCAAAGATTTCAAATCATAGTATTAACTCATTTTGTCCATTTCATTCTCAAAAACTTTCAAATGGGATATTTTGTCATTTTGTCCATTCTGGGTATTTGTTTAACAATTATTTAATTTTTTTCTTGAAAATAACAATATATTTTTGAGAGCCAGAAAAAGTATTTTTTTCAAGAATAAATAATATTATTTTTTCAAATAAAAACTTTTGACAAGTACAAATTTCACTAAAAGTTAATAAATTATTTTCCAAAAATATGAATTATTTTTGCAAAATAAACTTCTTTTTTACAGAATATGTATTGTGAATTATTAAAATAAGGGAAAATCACAAAATGTCCCAATAAGGCTTGTATGGTATTGTTCACTTTATCTCTTAACATTATTTTTTTTGGCACTTTATCCCCTCTGATAATCCACCTCAACAAATGATCTGTTAAAATATTGTGGCAGACAAAAATGCCCCTGTTTAAAATGTTCAAATTTTCTAACGAAAATGCCCTTATATATTGTATATAAAGAGAAATCTCCCTTCAAGTCCAAAAATTTTTTTGCTATCATTTCATCATTCATCAGAGTTTTTAAATTTTTGAATCCTATATTTGCAGCTGAAAAATCTCAGACTTCTTCAAATTCATTTCATTGCTCTTTGTCTAAATTCATTGTCAAGATTACTTTATTAATTTTATCAAAAATAATAATCACCAATATATTAAATTACACTTATAGTCCCAGATAATTCATAAATATATGTAATTATTGGATAACTTTTGACTTTGTAAAGAAGAAAGAGGCGATGTATCAGCTAAAAAAAAAGCAAGCCTTCAATCACCAAATACATGATGACCACCTCAAACACAAAAACAACTGAAAAGAGCAAGAAACTTTTTCATTATACAAGATGTTGCCAACTACAAGCACGAAATAATAGGTCTAGAGCCGGAAAAAAATAAAAATGGAAACCGTTTAGGCAAATATATATATCGGATTGACCATGGCCTAACTAATATTTTGAGGAAGCCAGAAATAACTTAACAAAACTCAAGGTACATAATAAAGTTTAATCAACAAATTTGAATTTGCTGAATGTTTTGCTACAAATTCTCATTGTCATACTTTTATGCCCTATAGGAATTCAAAAAAAAAAAAAAACTAAGTATATTTAAACAAATATTACGAGTATAGTTTAGAGTAGGAGTAGGAGTGAAAATAGAACATGATGATTGATTGAAAAAAACTTCATTCCAGAGTGATTGGAGACCTATGTGGTAAGGTGGAAAAAATTGTAACCAAGAGATCCTGAATTCAATACCTTCCATTTACGAAGGCTGGGGGGGGGGGACAACTCCCACATACAAAAAACAGGGTAAACAAACATAATTTAGAACCAAGTGGCCTAGGAGACCTTGACTTAGTAGTTAAGGTTTGAGGTTCTGGTTCTAATCTCTTTGTCCCCTCCTTGCTTCTAAATTCCATCCTTCCTTGCTAGGGAAAAAAAAAAAAATAGAACCAAGCAGATCGGAGATAGTAGGCATGTGATTTATGTCCTTTTTTTTTTTGTTTTTTTGGGTATAAACTACAAGTATCTACATCAGTTTTATGGTCTGCGACTAATTTTGTTCTATCCGTGTTGGTTTCCTTGCAAGGGGAAACTCTTCCAACATTGTTTTTTTCATTCTCATGATCTTCAAACTCGAGACCTTATGGTTAAGGGATGCAAGTTCCTTTCACTTGCACCAACATCTGTTTGGTATGTGATTTATGTCTACCCCCAACACTAATTGCCAGCAGTATGGCAAGATATATCTTTTGCTTTGGTAAACAGAGATATAAAATTAACTGCAAGCATGGTCATTTTCAGTTCAACGAGTTACAGGCTTTAATGCGTATCCCCTTCTGCATCCGAGGAGGTGTGGTGAGTGGATCAATTACTTTGCTTCTACAGTAATGTGGAAAAGCCCTGAGGAGATCTTTAGTACAATAATTGTCTTCTCATGGTAGAGTTATATTAGTATAAGTGGCTTTGGTCTCCTTTCATGACCTGAAAGAAATTCCAGTATGCTGTGACTAAACTACTTCCAGATATGATAGGCATGTCTTGGATCCATTGGCTAGCCTGCCGTATACAACTGGAACATGTCTTGGATCCATGGGCTTTACTCGCTTCAAGAATCAAGCAACTTGCCGACGATTTGTGTGGTATGTGCCGTGTCATTGTGTCATTTTCTTGGAAGGTGGACACAACACCACTTCCCTGTCAAAAAAGACTAGAAGTAAGCCATTCAATGGTCAATTACCATGGTCAATATTCTACAAGCCTTGATAATGTCAAGTTTACTAAGGAAAGATCATCTTAGTCTTGCCAAAAGTTTGTTCACTGACTGGATCACCAGTGAGCTTCAATGTTCTCGAATTCACTTCAAAACTCTTCGTCTCCCCTCATCTATGGCAGATGCTTTTTGTTTATGCTGCTGCTGACTATCTCCATCTTGGTTTTTCCATGCTATGGTACTAGAACTAGCCAAGCTTCATGCAATCAACTTGATCGGGACTCTTTGTTATCCATCTACAATGGAGTCTCTGCTACATCGTCTTTAAATTGGAGTTTTTCAATTGATTGCTGTTCTTGGGAAGGTGTTAGTTGTGCTCATAATGGTCGGGTGTCCCGCCTATGGCTGCCTTCACGAGGCGTTGAAGGAAAAATCTCTACTTCAATCACAAACCTCAACCATCTTAGACAACTCAGTTTGGCGCACAATCAGCTCAGGGGCCATCTGCCAGAAAGGCTCTTTTTGTCACTGAATAGACTGGAAATGATCGATTTAAGCTATAATAGCCTCTCTGGACAATTACTGGCATCTAATGATCGTTTGCCAACAACCATCAAAACTGTGGATCTCTCCAGTAACAACTTTGAAGGGATTGTTCATTCTTTGTTCCTGCAGCCAGCTAGGAACTTAATTAGTTTCAATGTCAGTAATAACAGCTTCTACGGTCAACTGCCTTCCCTTATATGCAACTTCTCTGCTTCTATCACACTTCTTGATTTTTCTTTCAATCAAATCAGCAGCTCGATTCCCTACGGTTTTGGAACATGCTCCAACTTGAAGGTATTGCGTGCAGGTTTCAATTCAATTACGGGATCTCTTCCTGGTGATATTTTTAATCTATCAACTTTGCAAGAAATATCCTTTCCAAGCAATAAAATTTCAGGTCCATTGAGTAATGGCATTGTCAATCTTACCAGCCTAAAAGTCCTTGAACTTTATGCCAATGACTTGACTGGTCCAATCCCTCATGACGTAGGGAAACTCTCCAACTTGGAGCAGCTGCTTCTTCACACAAACTACCTGAATGGCACTCTTCCCTTGTCACTGATGAATTGCACTCGACTCATAAAACTGATTTTAGGGGTCAACTCTCTTTCTGGTGAACTTTCTGGCTTTGATTTCTCCAATTTGCTTCAGCTTAGAACAATTGATCTCGGGAATAATTTGTTCAATGGCAGCTTCCCCTTGAGCATTGCTTCATGTCCATCATTGACTGCAATACGCTTGTCAACTAACCAGCTCACAGGGGAGATCCAACCTGAGATACAATCATTACAATCATTGTCTTTTTTCTCAATTGCAAATAACAGTCTAACCAACATCACAGGTGCAATCAGAATCCTTAGTGGCAGCAAGAATCTCAGCATATTGTTACTCTCAAAAAACTTCCACAATGAAAGCTTCTCAACTGAAAGAAGCTTGGTTGGTTCTGACGGATTCCCAAAGCTTAGGGTTTTGGGATTAGGACGGTGCCAATTAAATGGGAAAATACCAATTTGGCTGGCTAAACTTGGGAAATTGGAAGTTCTTGATCTCTCAGAGAATGCATTCACTGGTCCAATTCCTAATTGGTTGGGAGTTTTGCCAAATCTGTTTTATCTGGACTTATCTGACAACATACTTTCAGGTCAATTATCAGCTAAAATCCTAGGGTTGCCACGACTAGTACGTAAGCAGATGGCAGATGAAGTACACCATTCCTACATTGAGTTGTCGCTTTTTGTTAAACCCTATAACCTCTCGTCCATGCAGTACAATAAGCTATCTAGCTTGCCGCCAGCTATATATCTTAATGGAAACCACCTCTATGGGACTATCCCTGTGGAAATTGGCCAGTTAAAGTTCATTCATAACCTCGACCTCAGTCATAACCAACTCTCAGGGATTATTCCTGACTCAATATCACATCTAACTAACTTAGAGAGGCTGAACCTTTCTGAAAATCAATTTTCTGGTGAAATACCTTCTTCACTCAAGAATCTTCACTTTTTATCAGCCTTCAGTGTGGCAAACAACAATCTGCAGGGTCCAATACCCACTGGAGGTCAGTTCGATACTTTCTCGGAAGCAAGTTTTCTTGGCAATCCAGGTTTATGTAGTCAACTTCTTGGGCGCCCTTGCACTGATTTACCAAAGACCGCAGCTGCACTATCTCCAGAAGACGGGGGGAGTCTAGAAACAAGAGTCATATTTTGGCTCACATTTGGGATAGGTTTTGGCATCAGTTTCAGTGTCAGTTTTGTAACAGTTGGTATAAGTTCAAGACCCTGCTGCAGGAGATTATTCTATCAACTCTAGCTTCCAAGTTCCAACCAAGTCAATAATGTAGGCTATCTCTGATGTGATGTCAATAAGTTTAAGAAGCCCATGATCTTGATTCCTGAACTCTCCATGGAAATCAGCCTGGCTTGCATGGAAATGGGGCTTTTCATTAATTTTGTGGTCGCGGGTCTATATTACCGCTATTGCTATTTCAACAAAATTTGGTAGTCAGTCTTTTTCATGATGTTTTTCCCCCAAGACGCTAAGTGTAAATGCAGCATCTTTCTTAAGTCTTCTCTTGATCCAAGTCCATCCGCCTTTATCTAATAATAGTTGACATAACAAGTTGTATCCTACGTTATTAATAACAATCCACAATTTCAGCAGGAAGAAAAAGAAAGAAAGAAAGAAAGAAAATTATCCTCTATCTTTTTGTCTTAATATTCACTAATCTTAGGCTAATTAGATCAAGACTATTAGGAGGTGTTTGATAAATGGATTTCAACCTTCATTGTACATTTCATATTCAATTATGCACATATATAATATTTGTTTGGGGTCAATGAAAACAAATTGATGGGAATGATAGGTCTCTTCTATGGGTAGTCATCTTAATTACCATTTTATACTCATTAAATATAAAAATAAGAAAAACAAACGCTATCGTCTCAATGAATGGAAAAAAAAGAAAAGAAAAGAGAAAAATAATAACTGTAAAATTCATTCCACATTAACAAACACACTATAGGTTTTTATCAAAATCTATTATCATTAACTATTCTATGATACTGATAGTGATAGTAATTTTAAAATTTGAACCAAACAGCTCCTTGACGTTATTGAGTTGAGTATGTTCGAAAGTTTTTATCACCTCAAATTTAGGAGTTATAACCCATATCCATTTATTGTTTCATTTGGTGAAGAATAAAATTATTCTAGTGTTTAGTTTAAATGCGTGGTCTTTTTCATGTTAATTATCACAAATTTAGAATATTTAACTTTCAGTATTATTAACAACTATGTTCTAAGTTTAGATAAACTCAATTTGGATAATAAGTCATGATCAATGCTCTAAAAGGCAAAAGTGTTAGGCGGGGTATTCTATGTACGCCCAAATGGGGCGATAGTCCCGAGGTGCCCCACAAATTTTGATATTTTAAATATATAAAAAATAAGATATACAATAATATGACAAAATTAAAATATTCATACATAAATTTGAGTGTGTGTATATATATATATATATATATATATATATATATATATATACATAATTTACTAATAAACCTGAGGAAGAATTGATAAAACTAAGAAAGATTACAGAAATATTAGTGTTGGTCTATCAACTAAATTCATAACATAGCTCTAACCTATACATTTATCATCTACAATCATGTTAGTAAAAAAAAAAAATTATATTTTGGAATCAAGGAAAAGGGGAACTCTCTCTCTCTCTCTCTCTATATATATATATATATATATAATAAAGTCATAGATGCTTTTATTTTGTATCTTTTCTAAACTATTTCCAAAAAGAATTTAAATAGAATTATTCTTCAAAATTATTAAATAATTATAAAGATAGGGAACAAAAATAATTAGGAAGATAAAGCAGTAAAATCAAAATTTAAAAATAAAAAAGTAACAAAAAAAAGCCCCAAATGTCCAACTCCTAAACGCTTGGAGTCGGGGCAAAAGCCCTCAAACACTATCGCCCCATTTGACCGCTCAGGGACAATTTTGAAATGCATGCCCCGCTCCCCGCCCTGAATACGCTTTTAAAACACTGGTCATGATTACACTGTGAATTTTATCAAATTTACTCTAAAGCTGGATATTAATCAGGTCAGTATCATCTTATTAATTCAAGTTAGTTCTGCAGCACTTGGCCGAGTTTGCACTTTTAAACTAGGAATAAAACCGAGTTGGGTTTCTTTTTTTTTGGGGCATAGTAATTTCTTGGTCTTAATTTTTTATTCTGTACTCAAAAAATTCCTTTTTCTTTCCACGTATTCTATATAGGCAACACTAGTTTATGAAGCAAAATAAGATTCTTCAATTTATGGGGAATAATTCTAAGCACTAATATTGGATTCTTAAGGACCTCTCGACTAATAGAATGCACATTTTTTGTTACCTTCCTCTATAAAATGAGATTGCGATTGGATTGACGTGAATGCAGATTAATCTATTTAATCCTAAAAGAATTAGGGTATGACATTGATCACAAGCATATAAACGAACATTAAAGAGCAGTGCACAAGCACACACCTATTTATCCAAGCACTAAATATCTTGGAAAATTTATTGACTTGCATTGAAATTAATTCTAACATAAGCAAATACATTTCAGATTTTATGCTTTTAGACAATTATATTTACATATTAAAACCAAATGATGTGCTGATGATTGTTTAAGATATAAAGTGTTTCTATAAGAAACTGTTAACATATATTTTTCTTTTTTTGGTACTATATACAATTATCATACACACACACATTTAATAAAACAATGTTAATTCCCTATATAATAGGTTATTGACTTGGCTATTCCCATATTTTACCAAGTGGAAGTTCTATATTTTCACCACATGGCAAGAATTTTTGTATTTGTTAATGTATTTTGATGAATTTTATTCTTTTTTTTTGGTAACAATTAACTTACGGTTTTTCTTCACATCATTATTCATAGTAAATTTCAATCAATTATCAATTATATACGTTATGTACATTTGTATTAATTTTGCCTTTATTTCTTTTTCCAATCAACTCATAGCTTTCCTTTTTTAGTTCTCTCTAATCACGTTCTCTATCCATATTATAGGCTTGAATGCTTGATCATTAAGTACCCTTATCAATTTTATTTTGTTTTAATGAGAAAATACTTATATATACATTATTTGATAGGTTCTGACACTTTTTTCCTTCTTAACGAAGATATTTCACCAAACGTATGTAACGGTCTATATTGGTTTCTAAATTAATTTCAGGGAATTTTTGTTACATTTTTTATTATCCAATTCTCATTTTATTTAGATTTTATATGCATATCCTTTTCAACACTTGGCTGATTTTAATTTTGAGATATAGCATATCTTTTTTTATTCTCAAATTCTTTTTGAATACTATGTGAAAAAAATATTAGATTTTCAAAATTTATATTGCAATTTCTAATTGTACTACTCAATGCAAAATGATCTACGCTAATGCAGAGAAAAGAAACTGCTTTCTTCAATAATATAAAGTTTGACAATACCTTTGCAAGAAGTGAGAATTGCAGATGTATTTTCATTCTATAATTTGCAGCATTCACAATCACAATGCCATTGCCAGTTTTTTCCAGTACCATCTCAGGTCATTCTGTTGATCCAAGATCAAGAGAATTGACTGAAAATTTTGATAATAATTTTGTACAAATATTGCTGTAACATTAAAAATTTGCCTATGGCAGCCTTCTACAAAGCATGAACAGTATGTATTAGTGGAAATTGCACCTTGTGAGAGTCATGAGTTCATTGGAATTTCTAGGACAATTTAATCTTCTTAGTTGTTAACAAATGAATCATAATAAAAAATCAGGTTAAAGACTTTGATTTGAAAGATCCGTGGCTAATAGCTATGAGCATTTGCCAAGGAAAGGAATCTATTGCCCCCAAGGAGTGGTTAGAACATGCTAATGTGCTGCAAGATTTTACGAGATTTATCATCATCATCATCATTATTATTTTTATTTTCTGGGTGAAACCAAGTCAAGACTGGGAGCTGTAATGGATCTAATGTCGTTGGAAATAGCAGACCTGTGTGTGGACATTGAAAATTTTAAATTTAATTGAATAAGAAAATAAATTAAATTGTCTTGACTGATTGATCTAAATGGGTTGTTCAAGTCAATCTTAGTTATTTTCATAATTGGGTAGACAGGCTACATTAAATTTTGGTCTATGTCAATGGTCTAATCCAGGAGTCTGTGTTTATGAATGGACTTTTTAAGTCACAAGTACCTCATTTGGGTAGAAAAACCGGTGATTAGTGTGTCCCTTTTTCCAAACTAGATAAATAGGTTGCAAGAAAAATGTGCTGCGACCAACTGATGAAGTCACCGAAAGGCTCGGAGTTTGACAAGATCTTTAAATAGTGTGAGAAATCATGCCACTTATTCATATATACATCTCGAAGTTTGCAAACGGTTCAATTTAGTAAAGTTCTAGCGCCTGTGACCTGATGGCATCTACAAACACCCCGTCTCAAGTATTAAGGTAAAGAAACCAGGAAAAAAAAAAAATTCATCTCTGCAATTTTCTGGGGGTCATTATTTATTACTTCCTCTCTTTAGAAATAGCCTGTGACTTAAGTATCAGAGCGACTCTAAAGTCCGACTCGAATTGTTGGTGTTGGGGCATTACTAACACTACAAAAGTGCAGAAATTTGAAGAATCAAATTTCACATGAAAGTGGAGAAGAAAATAATGATCTTGAGGCATGTGAAAAATACTATTCTTAATGTGTTATTTTCTCCCACTACACGAAGTATTTTCTACAGAATTATGCCAAATTACCTCTAGGATACAACAAAATTCAAAGAAATATTTGATAGCAAATGTCAAACTTTCTTACAAGAATGATCAAATGGTGAAAAGTTAGTTTTTAGTTTCATTGCTTGATCTATTCTATTAAAAAACATGTTATCTTATATGAAAAACTATATGTTTTTCACAAGACACAAATACGTTCGTATTCTTTCTCAAATGTTGAACATCTTTTGGATGAAAATAACTACCTATACACATGAAAAAGTGCCAAACAAACTTTCTGAACTTTACCAGAATACGGGCTCAAGAAACACGAGTAGGTCTACTTTTTCCTCCGCATTTCTTGCTTGACAAAATTGTCAAAAATGATCAGAACAAGTTTGCCTTCATGGCCGAGCCAAAAAACAGTGCTGAACATAGAAACTCGACCCGAAATGCAGGTGAACACCTACTTTCTGGTCCACTTTTATTTACTCACTCTTCTCATTTTATTTTACTTGCAAACTAATCCAACATCCCCCAATTTATTTTGCACAATAAAATAACAAATCTAACACAAACAAATATCATGCATAAAAGAAAGTATTGTTTGATTTAAACTGTCTTTTTAGTGTAAGTACATCACCAAATCTAACCAAATCAAAGTTGCATATAGCATTAAACCATAATTTGAAAATTAGGTTAGATATATTACACATACGATATTTTTCGCATTGATCAATTCACAATACACTCTCGCTCTTTTAATGGCCTTGTGCTCAATCCTAGTATCATGATCTTTTACAAAGTAAACAAAACTTTCTTAGAAATTGCACCACTTCTATGATCACTTAAGTGAAATCACTCTCAAGTTTTATGTAACAAAACATTGACAGAAATTACATGATGGAGAGGAGCAAGCTGACCAAGGTTCGTGTGGTTCATCTGTCAATCTTGTGCAAGTTCTGATTGATCCTATAATGCAAGCTCATGCTAAGAGACTCAAAAATTCACTCCAAATGTTGGTGTGAGCTGTACAAGAGTCTGTTGGCACTCCAAGGTCATTTGAAGGAACAAAACTTGAAGAGCTTTCTTGTGTTAACTTACTTCAAGTTGATCCTGGTTTGAGTCTTCGAAGAAAATTCTTGTGTCATTTTATTTAGTTGTTATGTAGTGAATAAAGCTGCCAAACTCGATGGAATTGTGGTGTGCGTTAGCTATTTTAATCAATGGTGTAATCATAGTTTTGGTAGGAATAAGAAATAGCCAGCTTTGCCAGTTTGTAAGGCCATGAGTTTTAGGATATTAGGTTTCCTAGTCTAGTTTGGATTCTGAGTTATTGTATGCCTATATAAAGACTTCATTTATTCAATAAAAGAGTAGTCTAAAATTTTCCAGCAAACAACTTGAGAGTTCTTTTTCTTGGCTTTTTTGTGGGCACCTTTGAATACTTTAGATATTCTTTTTAGTGTTCAAGTTAGATTTATCAATCAAGAAACACAATTGATTGTGGTACCATCTACCTAACCCGGGTTCGCTAATTCATATAGTTGTAGGTTGAGATAATATCAAAAATTTCCCAACTACAGGAGTTAGAAGGGTCTTAAGGTTACTTTCACTGTCCAAAAATCTGAATACCAACATCTAGATCCGAAACTTTTTCAAACTGGGTTTCATCTTGTGATGACGTTCGTATCAGTTGGCATCAGAATTGGTTGATAACGTCTAGGTTATATTCCCTTAATTTTATCATTTGTGTCTTCCTGTTTTGGTGTCGATTTGTTAATCCAAAAAAAAAAAAATAGTGACTAGGTTTTTCTGGTTGTTCTTCGCTAGGGTTAGTTTATGTCGTTAGGGTATCCTTCATTGTGTTTTGCTGTCCGACTTGTTTTCCTATTATTTGTGTCGTGATAATCAATCTTGAGTCTTATTTGTGTCTTATTGTTGCTGGTTTAATCGAGTCAAATAAAATGTCTCGTAATGCCTTGTTTTTCCTTTGTTAGCGTGGCTGTATAAGTTGAGTGGGCTGACCAAATTGTTGCTTGACCATCTCCTTGAGTTTCTTGAATTATAATCTTGAAGCTTTTGAAGCTCTTGATTGACATCTTAAAATTCTTGGATTTCTTGATTAAGTCTTGCATGTTCTTGAAGTTACTTGAATCAACTTGTTGAGTTTCTTTATGTTCTTGAATCCAATGTTTCCAAAATTGTGAAGCACTTGAACGAATTCAACCTGATTTGAAATCCATGGAACACATCTTCAAAATCAAGGGCTGTACACATTTAAAAAATAATAATAATACAGCTGTGAGTTTCAAAATCTTCTTCAAGTCAATTTTCACTTTGTTTCCAAATCTGCTTCAATTCGGATTTCATCTTGTTTCCATAAACATCAAGAATCTGTAGAGCTTAAAAGATTCAAATCAGATTTGGATTTTATTGCTAAATAATCCTGGTTACATTTGGAAAGTATAGTTGATCGAATCTTGCTGGACCAAAATAAAATTTCTAGCCATAAACACCAAATCAATTCACCACTAGGACTAGTTTCCAAATTCCAATAGCCACGATTTTCCTAAATTTCCTAGTTTCCTAAAGGAGTCCTTAGAGGCACCTAGGTTTCCAAAACTCAGCCATTTCTATTACCTTTATTCCAACTGTTGCTTCCTTTGTTTTTTAGTCATAAATATTTCAGTTTTGAGTCATTTTTTCAACTTTATTGAGTTCTCAAATTCGTGCACCCCAGACTTCAAAATTCCAGATTGCTACACTTAAGTGGTTCTATTGATAAGCTGATTTCTACACTTGAGGGAGCTCTAATTCTTCAAATGTAGTGATCAAAGCCTTAAAAAAGTTTTGGTGAGAGCAATAGAGGAATTATACACTTGAGTGCATACACAAGTGTGAGTGGAAACAAGTGAGGAAGTGAGTGAGGAATACTTCCTTATTTTCACTAACCTTTGTAGGTAACTTGAATATTTCTCAAGGAGACCAGCCTAAGGGCTGGGATGCTCTCAAATTGGAGGCCATCTTCAGAGACTTCCATAGAAAAATCAACAATTCTCTTGAAGCAGTACATGAAAGGATGGATTGTCTTGAGTTGTCTCAAAACAACTCCAAAACTAGCCACGCGAAATCACTTTTAAAAGAGTCTGATAGCTCAAATAATGGAGATGAAGGTGAAAGGAGACCTAGGCATGAAACGTGCGGAGTTAGCAAAGAAATTGATCCTTTCAAGGGCATTCAGATGAAAATACTAGAATTTCAGGGGAAATCAAATACTAAGGCATACCTTGAATGGGAAAAGAAAATCAAGACGACCTCTGATTGCCAAACCTATTCGGAGGACAAAAGGTAAAGCTAGCAGTCATTGAATTTAAAGATTATGCAGTCCTTTGGTGGGATTTATACAAGTAGAAGAAGGAGTGGAGAACCAGCCATATCCACCTGGACCAAGTTAAGGAGAATAATGAGGGTTTGTACCAAGTCATTATTATCGAGACTTGTATCAAAAATTAGAAATCTTAAGGGTCTCGAAGTATGGATGATTACTTCAAGGACATGGAAATTACCATGTTACGTGCTATTGTTCAAGAGGACTATAAGGGTACCGTGGCAAGATTTTTGAATGATTTGAGATCTAAGATTGTCAAGAAGGTGGAATTGCAACCCTATGTGGAGTTAAGTAAATTGGTAGACAAGGCTGTCAAAGTCGAGGAAAGGTTAAATAGGAGGGGTCAAATGCGTTCTGATTACAATTTCCCTTAGAACTGATCAAAGAAGTTTTGCCTTTTCTTCAATTTCAAAGCTGAGAGGAGAAACCACCAAAAGTGAGAACAAAGTGAGTTCTAAGGCCACAAATGATCTACCAAAGGGATGTCCACGAGATAACTATTGCTTCAAATGCTAAGGTAGAGGTCACATTGCTAGCCAATGTTCTAATGAAGGGGCGATGATCATACTGCCTAATGGTGAAATTGTAATAGATGACGAAGTTGAATATGACGGAATGCTTCCATTAGAAGAAGATGCAAGTGGGTCCAAGGAATAGTATGCGATGAAGGGCTTTAACTTCACAACTCAAGGATAATGATACTCAAAAAGAAAACATCTTCTATACACGTTCTCAAGTTAAAGACAAATTGTGTACTTTGATAATTGATGGATGGAGTTACATCAATATAGCTAGTATTCTCATGGTGGAAAAATTATCGTTGCCTATAACAGATCATCCTCATCCCTACAAGCTTCAATGACTCAACAATAGTGGAGAAGTCAGAGTGACCAAACAAGTGCTCATATTGCTATAAAGATGAAGTCCTATGTGACGTTTCTCCTATGCAAGCAAGCCATATCATTCTAGAGCGTCCATGGCAGTATGATAGATGCATTATTTTTGATGGAATTACTAATAAATACACTTTCACCCATTGAGGTAGGAAAATAACACTTGTATCTCTTACACCTAGAAAAGTCCATGAAGATTAAGTGAGGTTACATAAAGAGTTTGAGCAAGAAAGTGAGAGAAAGAAAAGAGAGTTAAAGACCAAAAAAAAATGAGTTTGTTAGCAAAAGTCAAAGATATGAGGAGAGATCTTAACACTAGTGAACCTCTACTTGTTCTTTTGAGCAAGAAAGTTATGCTTTCTATCGCTGAGTTAGACTCGTCTTTGCCTACTGTTGTTGTTTCTCTTTTGCAAGAATATTCTAATGTATTTCCGAATGAAATTCGTAGTGGATTATCACCCATCTGAGGAAAAGAGCATCAAATTGACTCTATCTTTGGAGTTTCCTTACCTAATTGGCTAGTTTATTAAAGCAACCCGAAGGAGACTAAGGATCTACAACAACAAATAGATGAATTATTAAGCAAGGGTTGGGCAAAGGAGAGCTTGAGTCCATGTGCAGTGCTAGTCATTCTAGTTCTAAAGAAAGATGGCTCGTGGTGAATGTGTACCAATTATAGAGCAGTAAATGCCATCACAATAAAGTATCAATGACCTATTACTAGATTAGATAACATGCTTGATAAGTTATATGGTGCCACTATATTTATCAAAATTGACCTTAAAAATGGATATCATCAAATAAGAATTAAAGAAGGAGTTAAGTAGAAGACTACTTCCAAAAATAAATATGGACTGTATGAGTGGCTAGTTATGCCATTTGGATTAATTAATACACCAAGCACTTTTATGAGACACATGAATCATGTTTTACGTCTTTTGTTATGAAAGTTTGTTGTAGTTTATTTTGATAATATTCTAGTCTATAATAAGAGTTTATTTTAGAAAGGCTTTACGTTAATCTGAATAAGTACACATTTTGCACTAATCAAGTTGTCTTTTTAGGTATTATTGTTAGATCTCAAAGATTGTAGGTGGACGAAAGCAAAATCAAGGCGATTCAAGATTGGTCAATGCCTACTACCATTGGTAAAGCTTGTAGCTTTCATGGGTTGGTAAGTTTTATCATTGTTTCATGAAGGATTTTAGCTTGTTGGCTACCCCACTAACTGCTATTATCAAGAAGCATGAAACATTCCATTAGGGAGAAGAACAAGAAAAGGCTTTTCAATTATTATAGCACAAACTCACATATGCACCATGGTTATCCTTATCTGATTTTAACAAAACTTTTGAAATTGAATGTGATGCTTCAAGTATTGGAGTTGGAGCTGTATTAATGCGAGAGGGAAGGCCAGTTGCCTACTTTAGTGAGAAACTAAATGGAGCTACACTAAATTACTCAACATATGATAAAGAGCTTTATGCGTTGGTATGTGCTTTGGAGACTTGGCAACATTTTTGAGGCCAAAGGAATTTTGTGATTCATACGGATCATGATTTTCTTAAGTACATCAAAGCACAACAAAAATTGAGTAAAAAGCATGCACGCTGGATCGTCTTCATGGAATTGTTTTCTTATGTCATAAAATATAAGTTTGGTAGGGAACCTAGTAGCCGATGCATTGTCATGCAGTATACACTACTCTTAACTTTAGATGCTAAGCTACTAGGATTTGAATTGATTAAGGAATTATATGATAATGATCCTGATTTTGGAATATTTATAAGTCATGCAAAATGACTACTCAAGGTAAATTCTTTATTTCTAATGGCTATTCATACTACTTGAATCGATTACGCATTCCATTGGTTCCATCCAAGGATTATTGCTAAGAGAATCCTATGGAGGGGGCTTAATGGGACACTTCAGTATTGCTAACACTTTAGCTATTCTATAGGAACATTTTGATTGACTACGCATATGGAGAGATATTGAGAGGCTCATGAAGAAGTGTATTGTGTGCAAACAAGCAAAGTCCAAGGTATGTCCTTATGGATTATATACTCCACTACCAATTCCTTGCGCACCTTGGGTAGATCTCTCTATGGATTTTATTCTTGGTTTGTCTAGATCCAGGAAGGGTAATGATTCTATCTGTGTAATTGTTGACCATTTCTTTAAAATGACTCATTTCATTGCATGTCACAAAACTGATGATACATCTCATATAGCTATTTTTTTTTTCAAGAAGATTTGAGATTGCATGGAATTCCTAGAACAATTGTTTCCGATAGGGATGCCAAGTTCCTTAGTTGCTTTTGGAAGACTTTGTGATCTAAGTTAGGAACTAAGTTGTTACTTTTAACAGCTGATCTTCCTCAAACCGATGGGCAAATTGAAGTAGTTAATTGAACATTATCTACTTTATTGTGTGCCATTATTAAAAAGAACCTTTGAACTTGGGAAGAATGTTTCCCTTATGTTGAATTTGCTTACAATCATACTCTTTATTCTACTATTCAATTCTTTCCATTTGAGATTGTTTATGATTTTAATCCTCTAACGCCTTTGAATTTAGTTCCTATATCCATGCATGAGCGTGTTAACTTAGATGGCAAGAAAAGAGCTAAATTTATTAAGAAGTTGAATGAGAAGGTACGTTTGAACATAGAGAAACATACAACAATTTGTTGAACATGCTAACAAGGGTCACCTAAAGGTGGTGTTTGAACCTAGAGATTGGGTTTGGTTACATATGCGTGAAGAAAGTTTTCCAGTTCAAAGTCGTAACAAGTTGCTTCCACGAGGAGATGGTCCCTTCGAACTTGTAAAGCGCATCAATGATAATACCTACAAGCTTGATTTACCACATGAATATGGAGTTAGTGCTACATTCAATTATTCTAATTTAAGTCTTTTTGATGTAAACGATACGCGTGATTTAATGACAAATCCTTCTCAACAGATTGGGAATGATGGAGAGGAGCAAGTTGACCAAGGTTTGTGTGGTTTGTGTGTTGATCTTGTGCAAGTTTCAATTGGTCCTATAACACGAGCTCGTGCTAAGAAACTCAAAGATTCACTCCAAATGTTGGTGCGAGCTGTACAAGAGTCTATTGACACTCCAAGGTCATTTGAAGGAACAAAAGTTGAAGAGCTTCCTTGTGTTAACTTACTTCAAGTTGATCCTAGTTTGAGTGTTTGAAGAAAATTCCTTATGTCATTTTATTTAGTTGTTATGTAGTCAATAAAGCTGCCAAACTCACTGGAGTTGTGGTATGCATTAGCTATTTTAATTGTTTGTGTAATCATAGTTTTGGTAGGGATAAGAAATGGCCAGCTTTGCTAGTTTGTAAGGCCGTGAGTTTTAGGATATTAGGTTTCCTAGTCTAGTTTGGATTTTGAGTTATTGTATGCCTATATAAAGGCTTTGTTTATTCAATAGAAGAGTAGTAAAAAATATTCCAAAAAACAACTTGAGAGTTCTTTCTCTTCGCTTCTTTGTGTGCACCTTTGAATACTTTAGATATTCTCTTTAGTGTTCAAGTTAGGCTTATCAATCAAGAAACACACTTGATTGTAGCACCATCTATTTAATCGGGATTTGCTAATTCATATAGTTATAGGTTGAAATAATATCAAGAAGTTCGAAACTATGGTAACTAAAAGGGTCTTAAGGTTACTTTCACTGTCCAAAAATCAAAATACCAACTATATAGATCCGGGGTTTGTTTGAATCAGGTTTCGTATTAAGAAACACACTTAATTGTGGCACCTTTTACTTAATCGGGGTTTGCTAATTCATATAGTTGTGGATTGAGATAATGTCAAGAAGTTCGCAACTATGGGACTTAAAGGGGTCTTAAGGTTACTTCCACTGTTAAAAATCTAGATACCAACTATCTAGATATGGGATTTGTTCGAATTGGGTTTCGCCTTGCGTCAGGGTTCGTATCATTTCAATTTCATTAAGAATATATCTCAACATACATTCAACCTTCCACACTAGTGGGGTAAGTTCTAGTGTTTACAATCACATTACAACTTGTTATTACCCCTTAAATCTTTTCAACTAGTTGTAGTGCTAGAATCAAAGTAGGGTTCCCATTTTTTAGTGATTTTAGTTAAAATGGTTTTCAACCCCATATATAATGACATTAAATACACCAAGTTGCTAAAAAGAGCTTAGTTAATGGATATCTTTAATTATTGTATATTCTTACTTATATGACATCAACAATGTCATACTTTTTACAATTTATCTAAGACACTCAAAACTTAGAATAACATGTCTAGATTTATCATTAATCACCTTAGGGCTCTAGACATAAAGACTACACAATAGGTAATACAAAGAGGTTGAAAATATAGGTTGTGGTCACAATTCATTACTTTTACGAAGGAGCATCCCTTAAGTTACTTCATCTCTTTACACATGAAGTAACTAAAGTTGAAATTCAACAGTTAGCATCTTATGACCACAAGATACTTTAGAAAAATTTAGAATAAATGCACTTAACTGTATTTATTATACCTAAATTCACTTAGAGTAAAACAGATGCATGTTTCCTCATGCTATCGTTCAAGTATCTTCCTTAGATACATGTGCATATATTTTGATCAATTATCAGTCAAGATAATATGATACCTATTACACTTTAGAGTGTATATCAAACGCTTCTTTTCTTTCTTACACTGAGTTAGGACAAAAATATTATCAGCTATATTTACATGTCATAAACTACCAAACCACAAAGAACAAGTAAATTTAACCAAATGAGTAGAATAAACATACTTATTAACAAATAAGTAAAATTAACGCACTTATTAATAATCGAGTTAAACATGTCATGCAACCTTGTTTGACGTTTTTTTTTTCAACAAATGAAACTAGTATGATATAAATTAACACTTCATAATACAAGAGTCAATTACAAAAATGTGCAACTGCCCTTGAATATTTTGTTGCTATATCCGACAACCATATTGGAAAGCTATGATCCCATTCTACATCATTTACTAGTTGACAGCAAATTGAGCAAGTGCTGGCTGTCTTGATTCCCAACTCTAGGTACAAAAGAGAATTCAAAATATACAAATTCTTGTCTCAATTCCTGAATGTCTTCAAGGATTGTTGCAATGTTACTATCTAGTACATTTCTTGCAAGAATCTAGTCCACTACTAATTTGCAGTTAGTATGGGTCTCTATCTTGGTCTTCCTGCTTCTTTGGCCATTGTTAGTGCATTTCTCATGGCTATTGCTTCCTTCTTACTTAAACTCTCTTGTGGCTTATTATTCCCTTTGCCTTTATCACCTTTCTAGTCCAATTTCTTGCTATGATTTCCAATCCAATTCTAACCATTCTAGCAGATATAGTTGCAACTATGTTTATCCTTATAACTCTTTCCTGAGGTGGCTTCCTGCTTGCTCTTATCAGGTGGTTACTTTTTTCTGTTCTATTATCCTCTTGATTCTTCTCCTCTATCTGCTCATACTTCAACCATTCCTCTTGAGCTGTGTTGACAATTCTGCCTGCATTAGGTTCCTGGTACTTGAAGATTTTTCTATTTCTTCCTTTCCAAATGTGTCATAATACGTAAGCTACGAGTTTAATTTTGTCTAGACCCTTTTCCTCAGTTACAATTTGCATGATTGCTTCCCACCATCTACATATGTTATGTTGCAGATCCTTCAAGCCATCCTATTTGATTGGAGCTATTTTCCAAACATTTTTCATTTATGCAAAAGGAGAAGAGGCGTTCTATGGTTTCATTTGCTTCTCCATAACAAACACAAATACTGTCACCTTTTCCTATCCTTTTGTGAATGGCTTCACTTACTGGAATACTATTTTGAAACAATTTTCATATGAAATGCTTCAATTTTGGTTTTAGGTTCAAACTTCACATCTTCTTCCAAACCTGCTTTTTCCTCTTTCCCAACTATTCTCAGCTGTTGTTTCCTTCTTGTAGCTGTGGTTCCAAGATTCCTGTTTGGCCACTACATAGCCCGATTTAATAGTGTAGATTCCTTATTTGGAGTGGCTCCAGAATAGCTTATCTGTACTCCAGAATAAATTGAGGAGTATATTGGCAATGAGTTCAGCTTCCTTAGAATTGAGTAGTTGCTTTATGATATCCATCTTCCATTTGTTCCCCTCTATTATCTCACTTACTCTCTCAAGCTGATAGTTGGTTGGTCTTTTAGTTGAAGGTTTTCCAATTCTAGACCTTATGATCGATTTATCTCTCAATATCTTTATTGTCCTACCATCTTCTACTCTTTTTCAAAACCCATTGATCAGTAAATCCTTGGCACCATGCATGCTTTTCTGTGACCAAGATGCAGATTTGGAAGGGTTGTTTTCCATCCACCTAGGATCCTTTATATATTTTGCTTTAATCACCTTGCTTACCAGCAAATTCGGATTGGATAAGAATCTCCAAATTTGTTTTGCAAGCAAAGCTGTGTTGAAGGCTTCCAGATCTCTAAAGCCTATGCCTTCTTTGCCTTTCACCTCAGACAATTGTTTCTAACTAATCCAGTGAATCTTATTCCCTTGATCTCTTTTGCCCTACCAGAAATTAACTATTTTGGAAGATACTTCCCTACACAGACTTTTTGATAACTTGAAATAGGCCATTGTTTAAGTAGGGATTGCCATAATTATAGATTTAATCGGTACTTCTTTGCCTTCCTGACTTAACAGCTTTTGCTTCCACCATTGTAGCTTGTTTATGATTTTCTTCTTGATATATTCAAAAGCTTGGCCTTTGGATCTCCCAATAGCCATTGGCAGATAGAAATACTTCCTATTTGTAGCTTCCTTTATTCTATCTAGCACCCCACAGATCTATTGTTTTGTCTGGTTTAAAGTGTTTTCTAAAATGAACAGTAGACATTTCAAAGTTCACCACCTATTCTGAAGCCTTTTCATATTGAGTTAGGATTTCTTTAAATTTTTGTGCTTCCTCCTTCCTTGCTTTGCAACATAGCAGCGAATCATCTGCAAAGTAAAGATGGAAAAGTATAGGGCTATCCTTATGAATTTTGATACCCATGAGGTGTTTGTTATCCACAGCTTGATCTTGAGTAAATTGAATAAACCTTCTGCACAAATGATGAACAAGTATGGGGATAAGGGGTCACCTTAACGTATACCCCTAGTTGGTTTAACTTGCCCAACTTTTTGACCATTTAGCTTGAAAGAGTAAGACACAGGAGATAGGCAAACTATGATCCATCTAACAAAGGTAGGGCAAAAACCCATTTGCATCATCATCCTACCCAAAAAGTTCCATTCCACTCTATCATAAGCCTTAGACATATCAAGTTTAATAGTCATAAAACCTTCTTTTCCTTTTCTTTTATTTTCTAAAGTGAAGGATCTCATGTGCAATGACCATATTATTAAGAATCTGTCTACTAGGAATGAAAGTAGACTGAGAGCAACTGATACAATGATTCAAAACTTTTTTCAACCTATTAGTCAGGATTTTAGAGATTATTTTGTATAACACAATGCAAAATAATAGGCCTATAGTTGGTGGCATTCACAGAAGTCTCAATTTTTGGAATCAAGGAAATAATGGTATGATTAATAGATTTGAGCAAGTTCCCACTGTGAAAAAATTCTATTAATAGCATCAATGATATCATCATGGATGATATGCCAATACTATTGGAAACCATCAATACCTAGAGCTTTATTAGGATGCATGGAGAAGAGAGCTTGTTTGATTTCTCTTTCCTCAATTGGTTTAATCAGCTGCTCATTCATTTGATTGGAAATAGTATCAGGAACTCCATCAAGAATATGCTCAATATTTTCAAGATATGACGAGAAGAAGAGTTTCTTGTAATGATCACTTAATTCCTTTTCCATTTCGTGGTCATTCTCACACCATCCTTTATCAAATTTTTGCAATGCGCTATTCTTGTTCTTTTTACTTTAAGCCATAACACTTATACGGAATAAAGATGTATTTTTGTCTCCCTCTTTTAACCACCAACTCCTTTGGTTCCAATATAGTTCCTTATCACTGTACGTTCTATTTAGCTCCAATTTTAACTTTGCTACCAAGCTTCTCTTGTTTGGATCATTTATTTCTTTTATCTCATTCAACCAATCCTTTATCTCTTCTATCCTTACACTTGAGTTTTTTTGTTGAACTTCTTATTCCAGTCTAGCAAAGCATCCTGCATTCTTTTATCTTCAAAATCACCTTGTACATCCTTCATCCAGATTGTTTTTTCTCCCAAGCCTTTTTTACAACCTCTTTAGTTTCTAGGTTTCTGGCCCATCTTTGATCAAAATAGAACCTTTTCTTACCTTTCACCTGGGTTGGGTTAGTATCCAGTAGCAGGAGATTATGGCCTGAAGTCTCCTTTCTATGTGTATGCAGGCTGCTTGGTTATACTGTTATACCCACTCAACATTTGCCAGGCATCTATCTAATCTCTCCTTTATTTCTCCATCCCTTTTCCAAGAATTACACCAAGTCCATAGGACTTCCTGATATCCAATATCCACTAGGTTATTCCTTCTAATGAAGATGTTAAACATTGTGAAGCTTCCTTGAGTTCTCTCTCTCCCTCCCCATTTTTCCCTATTAGATTTTATGTCATTAAAGTCTCCTACCAATATCCACTTCTCTTCTCAATCTTCTTTTTTATTTTCGATCTCTTGCCACTGGTCCTTCCTAGTACTATTGTCTGTGCTTGCATAAATACCCACCAACCACTATTGACACTTGGTTTCCCCATCCTCAATCCTAGCTTCTATACACCAGCTAGTACCTTACACCTTGTCAATTTTGATTTCATTGTTCCAAAACAAGGCTAGTCCTCTTGATCTTCCTACCGAGTTGACAATAAAACTGTTATCATACCTGATACTTTTTTGAACTTGCTTCATGAACCTTTCTTGATTTTTTGTTTCACTCAAAAACACCATATTAAGAGAGTAGAGGTTCAACACCTCCTTCAATTGGGGAATTGTCAAGCGGCCTCCTGCACCTTGACAATTCCACACCACAACCTTTATTTACACTGTGAAGGCATTGAGGGTTTAGCCTCCAATTCCCCTGTTGAAGCTCTATTGCCCAGCTCTATCTTTATTGTTTTCGGCTTTGGGGCTTTTTCTGCATCTTTATCCATTGGGCCTGCTTCAGGTTGGTAGACTTCCGTCTTCCTTTTTCCTCCTTGTCCTCCTGTTCTGTTTGTGCTTGTCACCTGTTTTAGAGGGGTTCTACTGGTTCTATTCACTTTCCAATTTAGATTTTTCTCTCATCTTTTTCTGTTATTTTCTTTGGTTCGCCGTGCTGCTCATCTTTGCTGCCCCCTAACATATCCACTGTGATGCCTTCTCCTGTACACTTGTTCAAGTGTCCTGTTACATTGCTTGACTCAATGGACAAGTTTTCCATTTATTGATCTCACTAATTTCCTTTTCAATGTGGTTGTTCCCTTTCTATTCATCATTCTTACTTTGGTTCATGTTTTCTTTACCCATCATCATCCTCCGCTGCTGGCTTGACTGTTTTTAAAGGATTTCATTCCGCTTTCCTCATTGACTTCCTTCCTTATTTTGTAACTCTTGTTTTCCTTCAGTTGTTCCCTTTCCGAGGCGATAGCTTTTCCTTTTTCCTCTGTCATTGCACACTTGGACTCAATCCCAATTTTTGTTTTCCTTGTATTGTCTCTGTCATGCCCTTCCCACGTTTTAAATGGTGAAAACATGATGTACTCTACCCTCATCCATGATCCATATTGTTCTTCCGTGTGGATTTGTCCTTCCTTCCCACTTGCTTTACCGTTTTTGTCCCCACGTCCAATTAACCCACAATTATAACAAAAATCTAGACATTTTTCAAATCTGAATTCCACCGAGATTGCCTGTTCATTAAGCTTCACTATTGTTCCTCGAATGAGTGGTTGTGTTACATCAACTTCTGCAAAGATATTCATATGTCATCCTTCTTTCCCTCCTCCCATAGGAATAATTAACTCTTTTACTGAGTTGAAGATTCCCCTCAATTTGAAGCCAACTACTCTGGTCATCCCCTGCATCAGGAGATTCCACATTGAATCCATATATGTGTACATCTAAAGTTGTTGGAGTCTCTTTCACAATCTGCTGTCCAATTTTTAGCAATTAGAACTTGATTATCAATTATCCAAGGGCCTCCAGCTAGTACCCTTTCTTTGTCTTCTTTTTTTTTCAAGTTGAAATTGATGCAAGTTTGGTCCTAACTTTGTAACCATCATCTTTGTGACGACCCTCCTTAAAGCGAGGAGGGTTGTGGACCCTTACCAACTCTCGCCCGGGACTGTCAGCTTGAATAACTAATAACACTTGAGAGTAAGCGTAAATAACCATTCCAAATCAACCACAACTAATAACATTACTAAATTCAACTTGCAACCTAACTTCTCAAATTTCAGTCCAATATATTTAAGGTACAACCACAATTTCATTTTACAAACCCAAAATATCAAATTCAGCATTTCAAGGCAAAATTCAAAAGATAAGTTTCAACCCTAACTAATCATGTCTTCACTCAGGTTCTCGATCCCTGTTAAAGAAAACAAATTTGAAAGAATGAGCTAAAAGCCAGATGGTGCCAAAAGACTTGCAATTCACGTGAGCAGTTCAAATCATACTTCAAGTTTAAAATTTAAAACATGTAGATAAACAAGTAAATGGGTATTGCACGGATATACCGGGTAAACTACTGGATATACAGTGAACTACTTTCGAGGCATAGAAGTAAATTTTTTTTTGAAAAGGAAAAGAAAGCTCGTCGTTTCGGGTTTTTAGTTGGAAAATGCTTTTTTTTTTTAGTTAAAAATTGATTTATTGATTTTTGAAAAAGAAATGGGTCATGGGACTACAAAAATGCGACGATTTGGACCCAAAAACAAAAGTCTAGAAAAGGGTTTTTAGAAAAGTTTGGAGTCGCCACTTGGAATAGAGTTTAGGTGTACCAAGTCACCCAAAAAATTTTAATTAATGAAAATAAACTAAGAAAACCCTTTTTTAGATGACTCCAGGTCTTTGAAAAACTAGAGAAAAAGGTTCGAGAGTCACAGTTGAAAGAAGGGAAGGCAAAGATTCGATGTTACTCGTCTTTAAGGCACCCTTCTAACCTAGCCAAAGCTAGTTGCAAGATTTAGTTAAAAATTTCCTAATTCTAACTTTAAAATTTATCACATTTGGATGTTATCTATATGGATGCAAAACTTAAACCTAATGTTGGATCGAGAGGGGGAAAATGTCTCCTTGAGGTTTGATTGGAATTGATCACATTAGTTGTGTCATCCAAATTTGATCCCTCGAGGAGGTCACGAAAAATGCAAATGATGAGACTCGAAAAAAAACAAGAAACTATGGTTTTCAAAAGAAATGCAATTTTTATAAAATCTCAAGGAAAAGAAATTGGATTTTTGAAAAGATGATTTTTTAAGTGCAAAGAGGAACTTGAATTTTCAAAAGATGCAATTTTAAGAAAAATGGATTTTTGACTTCGAATTGCTAAAACATGAAGGAGAAACTTGATTTTTAAAGAATGATTTTTGATAGAATTTAAAATAATGCACATGTATGTCCTAAAGAGGGATAATGCAACATAATGGGTGCGGGGAACTAAGTTCGTGACTTTAAATCTTCCTTTTCATAGAAGGAAATAAAAGCGTGCTAAGGCTAGGAAGCCATACTCGCTCTTTTTCCTAATTCAAAGGGTAATGCCTTAAATGCACTAATCTATTTTTTGAAAAAAGAAAACTAAATGAGATGTTTATGGGGATGGGAGAAAATAACATGCAAAATGGAAAAGAAACTCTAAAAGTGAAAAGTGTGTGAAATTTGTATCTAATGCATGAACGGCATTAAGGGTCTAGCATTGGACTAGCCTCGTCAAAAAGTTCTCACTAACATTGGATTAGTGAGAAATCGAAAGGAAAAGCCACAACTAGCATTGGACTAGTGTAGTGACGTCAATACATTTACACAATAAACATGTAGACATGATAATAAAGCAAGTAAACACATAAAAGCACATAAACACATAACACATAGGCATAATATCTAGATGCAAGACCCTAGGAAAGCAAGTAAACACATAAACATGCAAGCATGCAAAATAAGCATATAAAACCTAATTATTACATTGGGGGAACCTAAATACATTCTAAGGGGAAAAATTGAATAATAATCTAACTATTACATTTTCTAGAATAAATACACTTTTTGCAAAATTAAATCTATCTATTACAACTTGGCATCCAAGGCCTCCAAATGATTTACCCAAAAATTAAATGACATAAATAAAGATTAGGCATGAATAAAAGCAAAGGAAAACTTAATTTAAAACATGCAAGATCATGCAAAAACACATAAGAACACATAATAGGGGAAAGAAGTTACCATCCCTTGATGTGATGCCTTAATTGAATCCTTAAATGAGGGGAATGGTTATCTAAGACTCAATATCAACAAAAGGGATCAAGGTACCAATTTAAAGGAAAAATCAATCAAAAATTCAAAGAAAAGGTATCAAAATAGATTCTGCAAGCAACATGGACAAGATTAGGAAATATGAATAATAGAGTAAGATTCGAACAAAAGAGCGGAAATAGTAACAAAGCCGAGGAACGAGAGGTTAGCGGAGTGAAACGCTGACAGAGCAGCGCAACTACGTCGCGTTATGCAAAATGTAGAGTTGAGGAAACGCGGACACAGTAACGATCTCTTCCCATCTTCAAAATATCGGAAGATTGCTTCCAGTTTTCGAACAATAACACAAACAAAATCTTCGGCAGGGGATCTATTTAAAGCATTTAACATCATCATTCGGATCATGTCAAAACAAGCTAAAACCAAAAAGGCCAAATCTTAAGCATCAACATCATCAAATAGACAAAAAAAAGGAAAAGGGGGGCTAGAAGCGGAAGTTACGTGCTGCAATAACCCCGTTTTTTCACATCTTCAAATATTCAAGTAGAAATCGCTACGAACTAAGCCGCAAGAGATCCGTTTCTTCACATCTTCAAACATTCAAGAGGAAGCGAGCGATTCTGTAAGCAAGTATCCCGTTTCTTCACATCTTCAAAACGTGAAGAACATTTTTCTAGAAATTTTCGAAATCAAAACAAGATCAACACGAAAGCATCAAGCGTCGATTTTAAGCGTCGAACAAGACTATGAGCCTTACCAAGGCTTTATAAACACTAACATGCTCATATAACAACCAATAATCATCATCAAATGTCATAAAACTTAAAAAAAACACATTTAAGACCTTGGTTCCACCAAAAGGTCTGATTTTCAGTAATTTTCGACCAGAAAAATAATAGATAGAGTAAAGGAAGACTACGATTGAGGCTTGAAAGAACGAAGGAATCACCAAAATTCAGAAATCTTCACTAAAGAAAAGGAAACCCTAGTTTTTATCTTTTCTCTTTTTTTCTTTTTCTCTTTGATTCTCAATCGTTTTTCTCTCTTTCTGCTCACTCTCACCCTCCCTCTTCTCTCTTTTTTTCTCCTCTTCCCTCAGCCCCCTAACATGGGTGATTTATAGGTATTAAAACCTACAACCAAAGGCTTGGATGCATTTAGGGTTTGTTGGTTAATCTTGATCATTGGATGCGTTTTATTTGTGTCTTAAGGATCAAGGGTGATTTGGGCATTAACTAAAACGATTACTTGATGCCAAAGACACAAAAAATACAGCTGGAAATGAGGAAGGAAAGGCTAGAAAAGCAGCGTAATTTTTTCAACTTACGATCGTTCTGTGACCAGATTTTTGACTTTTCTTTTTTTTTTTTAAGAAAAACCTACAAAAATAAGAAAGATGTGTTAGAATATTCAAAAATAAATAACTAAATATTAATAGATAAAAACATAAGCAAACAATTGAAATAGTCAAAATTTGGTGTCTACATAGACTAGCCGAGGGATTTCGCCTAACGACGCCACAACAATTCACTGAAACTACTCGAGGGATTTCACCCAACGAAGTAGACTAGTTGAGGGATTTAACCCAACGACATCACAATATTTCACTGAAACTACTCGAGGGATTTCGCCCAACGAAGTAGACTAGTCAAGGGATTTAACGACGTCCACAATGTGGAAACTACCGGGGATTTCACCCAACGAAATAGACTAGTCGAGGGACTTCACCTAACGACGTCACAATAATCCACTAAAACTACTCGAGGGATTTCACCCAACGAAGTAGACTAGTCGAGGAACTTCACCCAACGACGTCACAATAATCACAAGATAGCACTCTATTCTTTTAATTCCCAATATCACACGAAAAGAAGTAAACACTCACATGGTAGTTCAAATCATAAAACAGATCAAGCATATTTCTTATGAAATTCAAGTCTTTCAAATAATCTAAATTCATTTCAACAAATCATTTCTTTGCAAACAATAGCAAGATTTTCATTTGAAAAGGAGTTGGAACACTCACCGTGAGTCGGTGAAATAGACGAGCAAGCAAGAAGATCAAACTTCGGTAGTCGGGTCGCCCTCGATGAAGTCCGGGTCACCTGAGCCAAAGTTTAACTATCACACACTGGCCAAACAACTAAAACTCAACACTTAACTTAAACTACATAAAATCATCTAAGGCCAAACTGTCACAGTTCCATGTTCAGTCCATATCTTAGGTTACACTCATCGAAATTAGGCAAGGTCTAAGGCTATGGAATTAGACTCGGAGTACTACAATTCATTAGAAGGGCTCGCTCCAAGATTCATTTTGTAAGGTGAGCAAAAGTACGACACAAGAAGTTGCGAGGAACAAAAATAGGCAAATCAGTCTTGAAAAATGGCCATCTTTGCCGATTTTCTGGGATTGATAGAAAATGAGTTAGTATGCAAACCATATACCGTTGGAAATCCCTTGAAGTCTAGTTTCAAACGCCACCAACGGCGCTCAATTTTGACTCCTGAGCAACAAAATATAGCCATTTGAACTTGGGACAGTAAGCTGTCTGACAGCTTGGTTTTCCAGTTTTGAAGAGTCATTTTTGGAACATCATTTGGGCAACGAAATGATACCAAAAAAACACAAAATTTTGCACGCATAAACCTCAATATGTGAACTAAATTTGTACCAAAATTTAGCCAAAAAATCATACGGGAAGGCAGTGATCCATGCCCCCAAAGTTGACTGAAAATTTGAAGTTCTAATCTGCCATACGAAATTCTTTTCTTATACAACCTTTGGCTCATCCAAAACAACCCTCATTCCATTCCATTTTTAAAACCAAGATTCTAACAACATTTATTGATCAAATGGAGGTTACGTGATAGCAAAATTTTAGAGCAAAACACACCAAAGCAGGGCAGTACAGTCTGGGCAGAAATGAAGTAGAAATTCCAGATTTTTTTGCAGCATTCTTTGAAAAACCATAACTCGAGTTCTATAAGTCCAAAATTTATGAATCTTATACTGTTGGAAAATAGACTCAGTGAACTAAAACTCTTGGAAAGACTCTTATACAATATTCAAATTGAAAACTAATCAAATTTCAGTTTAAATCCACTGCTACAATAATAACATGACATATCAGTTTTGATTTTCAGTCAATTTTGAAAATTCACCAAAATTCACAAAATTCGAACTAACCCTTGAAATTTATACCACCTCAAGAAATTGGATTCTAGTTTCAAATGCAACAAACGGAAGTCAATTTGGACCTTTCTACACCAAGTTACAACAGATTTAAGAAGACTGTTTTATCAACCCCGCTACACGAAATTCCAGATTGCAGGGTTGAAAAGAATGGTTCATTTGGCCAACGAAAACCCATTATAAAATCACCAAATTTTCTACACTAAAACTTCAGTATATAAACTAGGTTTGTACCAAATTTCAGCCAAAAATTCTCATGAAAAGTAGGAGTTTAAGGGTGACAAACAGCCCCCCCTGTTTTGGCACAACAACCTGCCAGCATTCAAGCTTTTCTTTTGGAAATTCAATCTAGTAGAAAACTACCTCCATTTTTCCCACATTTGAAGCCAAGTTCCCAAAAATGATTCTTGAGTAAATTGTGATCAAATTGCATAAAAAATTTTGACAAAAATGGTGCCAAAACAGTAGCACAAATGGACAGCATTTTAGACAGAAAAATTTCCAGATTTGCTGTCTTCACTTCACTCAACTTTAACACAACCAAATGGAGGGGTTTTTGGTAGAAAATTTACACACACAAAGCCCAACATATATCAACCATTTTAGCATAAAAAAGCCACGAAAATTCTGGGGTAAAAAAGTGGAAAAATCTCCAAGAAAATTCGGACAGCAACAACCTATCTTCACCAGATTTTCTTCTTAACTTGTAAACACCAAAACTAAGCTAAAATCCATGACCATAACACAACAACAATATCAACCATAGCCACAAATAACTCTAGTGGGAGTCCAAGAGCCCACTCAAAACAACTCAAAACAACAAGAATGAGATTAATGAGTAAATGATGCTTCAACTCACAAGATGGGTAACCAAAAGAAGAAGATTTAAGGGAAGCAAAGTACCTCTTCTTTCAAGAACAAAAACCTCAAGATGAAGCTGTCTAGGAGCCTCAAAACCCACCAATTTTTCCCTCTCCTAAGCTTGGCTTCCTCAAGAGTAGACGAACTCCAAGTTTCAAGTGAAGTGGTGGAGGATTTCTCAAGATTTCTTGGTTGATTTGGTGAAGATTTGGAGTAGTTTTTGAAGACAAAAATGAAGGGGAAATGGGGGAGGGAGGTGCGGCTGAAATAAGAGAGAGAGAGAGAGAGAGGGATTTTGTGTGGTTTTGGTAAGGTGAAAATGTGAGGGGAAGAAAAGATATAAAGCTTATCTTTACGGTGCCCAAAAATCAACTTTAATTTGTGGCCAAAATGCTCCATTTGAAGTTAATTTTCAATCACTCACTTCTAATCCCTCAATTAGCTTTTCTTAATCTACTAATGATCACTCTTAATGTCTAAGATTACATCACTCCTGGATCAAATGTTTGCCTCGAAAAACGTGTCTTCTCATTTTCCACAATTGAGCTACAGAAAAATTAAATTGAAGGTTAAACAAGGTTTTTAAAATAAAATGAGGTAATGTATGGTGTAATTGCAATTAAAATGATTTAAATCAATTATTTAGAGAAAATGAATAATTAATTAAATAAATAGGCCAGATAAAATAGATTTTCGGGTCCTCACAATCTTCCTTGGGTAGCCCTAAGCATGATTTGTGAAGTTCTTAATCCCTATGAAATTAACAATTTTCTCTTTTATCAGCTTCCTGATTAAACTACCACTACAGTTCTTTACACTCTCCTCAATATCCTCACAGTTGAGATCTATTCTTTCAATTTACTTTTCGGATAGATCAAACTTCTGGAAAGCTCTAGTCAAAGATTCCTCCATCCTCGGTCAGAGAAGATGGTTCTGCACACTATTTCCAGTCACTCAATTATTCAATTGATAAAGCCTACAAGGAAATAGAACAAAACAAAGAGCACTAAAATACAAATCTACAGTAGGCAAGACGAAATTATAAGAGTGTAACGCAGCTAAATAAAGCAAGGTGAAACTCAGAGAAACAAGTGAAAGATTTGGTCCTAAGCTATTTGCAATAGAAGTCAAATGGACTACTGGGTTTACTGCTGGAGATGCAAATGAGTGCCACTAAATGCTGTGTTAAGTGGATCATGGCTTGGGGAAAGAGGTCTAGATAATAATCTACGGTGAATTAAATTCTAATCCTAGAAGCTTTATATTAAAGAGACCATCTGAATCTTTGGGCAGAATTGAATTAGTTGAAGTGTTTGGGATTGTTATTCTCTTTGAATGTTGGTTGTTTAAAATTTGAGTGGTTGGAAATTTGGAATTTGAAAACTCCTATATCGAGGAGGTATCCTCTAAAGTTAGAGAGAGAGACCTGCTATTGCATTCTTTATGTAACCTTGTTTAACAAATACACCATTTTTGAACAATTCTAATTACTTCACGTCTTAGAGCTAGTATTTTTATCTATTCACTGTAGGATTAACATTCACTTCTTTTTTAAGAGAATTCAAGCATCTTTTTTTATACAAAGATGCCTTAAACATGATCCACCATGATTTTATTTTGTAGTCATTTAAATTAGAAATAATTTATTTTTTTTTAAATTACTCCCACTATGAAATAACACAAAAATCTCCACTTTGTGACCTTCAAGTTTAGTTACCAACAGTTATAGATCATCTATTAGGCCAAGGAGAGATGTACTACAATGAAATATGAAATTTAGAAATATTTAATAAGAAATTTGTCTGCACCTTATACAAGCTTTCTTATACTGCAACACAGTCCAAATTTCTCTATGTATGATGGTGATGAATAAGTTGTGATGACCATATAGCATTTCATTTTCACTGCATCTATCACTTACTTTCAATGCCTTGCCATTCCTTGCCACTCCTTGCCAGCATCGAAGGCCATGTTAGATCATTATCTGTAACGTATAGACTTAGCATCATTCGAGTGGTAGACTCTTTTTTCGCACTAAATTTCAAACTAATATCAAATAACACCTTTATTTGTGTAGGGGTTTACAAGTACTACAAAAATATAGAAATTTGAAGAACCAAATTTCACATGAAAATGGGGAAGAAAATGACGATCTTGAGGCTTATGAAAATACTATTCTTAAGATGTTATTTGTCCTCACTACACGAAGTATTTGCTATTGGGTTATGGCAAATTACCTCTATGATACAACAAGATTTCGAGGAAAACTTGATAGCAAATGTCAAGTTTTCTCACAAAAATGATCAAATGGTGAAAAGTTAGTTTCTAGTTTCATTACTTGTTCAATTATGTTAAGAGACATGTTATCTTATAGGAAAACTATGTTTTCCATGAGACACAATCATGTTCGTACTCTTTCTCAGATGTTATAACACCTTTTGAATCAAAACAACTAATTATACACATGAAAATGTCCCAAAGAAAGTTCAGAAATTCTGAATGTTACCAGAAACGCAGGTAGGTCTGCATTTTCCTCCACGTTCCTTACTTCAAAAAATTGTCAAAAAATTATCAAAACAAGTCTGGCTTCGTGTTCAAACAAAAAAAACAGCGCCGGACATAGAAACGCGACGCAAAGGGGGGGGGGGGGTGAGCACCCGTGTTTCTGGTCCACGTTTCTTTAGTCTCCCTTCTCATTTTACTTTATTTGCAAACTAATTCAATACCAATCCCTTCTCTGTTTCGCTTTCTTTGTGCTGGGCTTGTGTACTTAGTAGAATCTCATATTATTGATCATCGTCAATGTGGCATCATTCAATGTAAGGTGAATGCTGGATAGAATGTCGACTCTTGAGAATTTTGCACAAATTTGATTAAGCTCTTGTACAAATTGTAGAATGTAGTCATGCAACAATATTTCTTTGGCTTACAAGATTACAAAATCATAACTTCCTTAGTTTTCTCTTTTCCCATGTTTTCTTAATTATTTTCTCATGCAGGTTCCTAAGAAGCATTGTGATTTTGAATATGTTTTGCTTGCAGAAGTTACGTATCTAAATTGCTTCATTTTGGCAGTATTACATTTGTGATAACACTATGTCTTTGGCTGTCATAATCCATCCTAATATCCAAACTCTTCCTTACTTTTTCAACAACAAACTAGATATTATTCTTGTTATTTTAATATGCTGGTTTACAAAATAATAAAAAAGAAAAATTAATTCACTTGTCTTGCATGGTCCTTCCTCGGTGCTCTCTAAGATTTGTCGCCTTATGACCTAAAATCTGATGTCCAAACAATCGAAGAAAGTGGACCATATTTGGTATATAATTCTACAAGTTTGGAGACTTTTATTCCGTTAGCTTTAATTTTTTAGTTATTATTTTAGCAGGTTTAAGGAATTGACAGGAAAAAGTAGATATCTGAACCTCTAATTTTCAAGGATGTAACCTTAGGGTACGTTCAATAAAACTGAAGTTTGCAATTTGAAATTTAAAATCTGAAATCTAAATCTATTAATTTACTGAATTGTTAAGTATTAAATGTGATATATTTAAATTTATATCATACTCAATAATAAGTGAATAGATTATTACTTATTTTTAAAAACAGACTTTGTAATAGAAAATTCAATACCACTTAATCAGTTAAATCACATATTCAATTTTTAGTTATCAAAATAAGTCTGAACATGTTAAGATATGAATCCAGTAACTTTAAGCGGTTAATTGGTTTATCAAACAGAGTTACTAAATCCCAACCTACTCTACTTCATTAGCTCCCTTGAAATATAAAGTACTTATGCAGAAGTAAGACGGTATTATAAGATATTTCTTATTTTAAATAAGAGAAAAGCTCAAAAATGAGATGATAGGATGAGTAATAATTGAGGAAAATAAAATACATAAAAGAATTGAAAAAGAATAAGGCGGTAGTTGTGGTTGCGAGTTCACGTCCTCTGTCCAGAAGACAAATAACGATGCAGCGGATAATAAGGATGACTACATTAGTACAGCTGCTAAGTCAAAAAGACTAAAATGCTTCAGCTTTAATGAGAAATTTTTGCACTAAATATATGAGAAAGGTTTTAAGTTTTGTTAAGGTTTTTTCCTTCACGTTGACTTGATTTGATTTGATCTGGTTTGGTTTTATTTGAATGACTTGAGTAAAGGTTGACTCATGTTCCACATACTTGAGTTTGGATGGGCTAATTGCATCGTCTAGTGAGTGGCACAAGATTGGGCTAACCAGGTGCAACTTGATCTTGGACAGTCATTGACGAGGTGTGACTTGATCAGGCTCGACGTGACTTGATCTGGGCCAATCATTAATGAGACGCAACACCTCATTAGCCTGATCATGGGCCACTTAGCGCACAGGCTGGTTGGGCCTGCAATTGTAGATGTTCTAGAACTCCTGCGTTACAAAAAAATTCATCTTGGGAAATGAAGTGCTACATACCATCCAGAATATTTGGTTCAAACTTTACAATCAGTATTTCTACGAGTATAATAAATTAGAGAATAGCAATAAGTTTGATAAAAGGCGCAAAATGTCTACTAACTTTACAATTATGCATTTAGTAATAATAAAATAATGGATAAATGAAATCTTACATTTTAGTCATTAAGCATGAACTCATAAAATAATGGAAAAGTTTGAAGGGAATATTGGTTCGAACTTTACAATCGGTATTTTTATGAGTATAATAAATCAGAAAATAGCAACAAGTTTGATAAAAAGGCGTAAAATGTCTACTAACTTTACAATTATGCGTTTAGTAATAATAAAATAATGGATAAATGAAATCTTACATTTTCATCATTAATCATGAACCCGTAAAAGGGGTTTATGAAATCCGTTAACTGGTTTCAATAGACTTTGAACAGATATTATGTATAGGTTTGAGTGAAATTGAAATTCATTAGAGTCTTGAAATCTAATTACCAATTTTTTTTTTGTCATAAATAGCAATCATGATGTTTTACATATTTAATGCCCCGTATTTACTAATTACCGAAATGGTCAATTGCAATTTGCCGCCCTAAACTGTCATCAATTTGTGGTTTATACCTTAAACCATTAGTTATAGCACTCGAATACAATTGTTATTAAACTAGCATTTTTCCAACTCAATTAAAAACAATCAATCATTGTAGCTACTATTGTTGAAGTCTACAGCAACATTAAGTGAAGAGTAGTTCAATAGAAAGACACAAATTAGGATGGCTAAAATCCTTTTTATTACAAGTGCCCAATAACATAAACTTGTTTTACATGCCATATAAGATTGTTGCCGTGTTAAACTATTGGAACCATTGATTGAATGAATAAAGTTTTTAGGTATTAGCAGCAAAGATATAAAAGGATTTATTGAAAAACGTAAGCATTAGCCACAATAATGCTCATCTGAACTATTTATGAACTTAAAATAGAAATTTGAAAATGCTAATGGTGCATCTTTTTCTGTTTCATTTCAATCAAGGAGATGAATAGCTCGAGGATCATAAAAGTCTGAGGAAGAGCAGCTTTTCGAGAAATATAGCATACAATTCTTTTTACATGTAGCAGATAACCAATTCTAGCAAATAAAAGTATACTATAATACCATTTAATTAAAATTCCTGATCAGAAATGTGATAGTTTTTCTGACCAATATGAAAACCATGGTGGGAAAAAAGAACTAATTAGGTGACACATATAAAAAGCAAACTATAACTCCAAAGGAATGTGGTGAAATAGGTAGGAACAGGACTGAAAAGACCAAGAATAATCTAGACCAAAATAAATAAATAAATGTTACCACCACCACCATCAGAAAAGAAACACAAAATGTGCTTATATAGGTAATGCATATAGCAAAGAAATTTTGTTCTGATACTTCACAAAATTTTCAAAAATGCAACATTGGGTCCAATCTGGTAGTCGAAGTTTGAAATATAGCCATTCTCCTTTCCGGCTTTTTTGTTACATAGTTCAAGAAAATCATGATAATGATATCATTTTTTCCACATTAATGGTTAAAAATAAAACCAAAAAATTAACTACAAAGTGACATATACTTCACAAAGTTTTCCCAATCTCAACATTAGCAAGATTAACAGCTTTTCAGTTAACTCGAGACAAAAAGCTTCAATAAGAGGCGCATCAAATTCACGACCTCCCTGATTTTTTATTGTCAAAATTACCTTGTCAATTTTATAAAAAAGAATAATTACCAATACATTAAATTACTCGTATAGTCCTAGATAATTCACATATGTCAATAATTATTGGATAAAAAAGAAGAAAGAGGTCGATATATCAGCTGAAGAAAAAAGCAAGCCTTGAGTCACAAAATACAGGATGACCACCTCAAGTACAAAAACAACTTACAAGAGCAGAGAAGCTTTTTTATTATACAGGATATTGCCAACTACATGAAAGAATAATAATTATCTAAAACTGAAAAATAAAAAAGGAAACCGTTTAGGCAAGATATAAAAATTGACGATGGCCTAACCAATATTTTGAGGAAGCCATAGATAACCTAACAAAACCCAACGTACATAATAAAGTTTAACCAACAAATTTCAACTTGCTGAAATCTTTAGCTGCAAATTCTCATTGTCGTACTCTTATGACCTATGGGAATTCACAAAAAAAGGTATATTTAAACAAATATCTTGGAGTAAATGGAGACTAAGAGGAAAACAAATTTTAGGGCCAGCCACCGAGAATATCTTGCTCTTATAGCTGAGATTGAGGTCACAAAACTTAGATTATTTGTTCTAATGCTCTTGTCCCCTCCCCCCTTCTTAAATCCCACCCCTCATTGCTAGAAAAAATTAAAAAAGAAAAAGAAAACGAAAAAAGTTTAGAGCCAAGCAGATCGAAGGCGGTACGCTGTAGGCATGTATTTATGTCTGTTCCCCACACTAATTGCCAATAGTAAGGCAAGATATATCTTTTGTTGTTGGTAAACAGAGAGATAAAATTATATAGAGACATATTCATTGTCATTTTCAATTCAACTATCCCTCTTCTGCGTCCACGGTAATTGTGTTCTCATGGTAGAGTAATACAAGTGGCTTTGGTCTCCTTTCATGACCTAAAAGAAATTCCGGACTTACTTGTATGTTGTGATTAAATCACCTCCAGATATGAATATAATAGGCATGTCTTGGATCCATTCGCCAGCCTACTGTATACAACAGGAAAATACTACGCTTGCTTCAAGAATCAAGCAACTTGCCAAAGATTTGTGTGGTGGCCAATGTTGTTAAACCTGGATCGGACTAGCGGATCGGACCGATTCAATCGTGAATTAGCCTTTTCCCTAGATTGGTTAGTAGTATAAACTACTTTAGTCAAAAACTAATCAAAACCATCAAAAACCGATAAAACCGGTGATCTGGTTCGACTGCTTGACTTGGTTCTCAAACTTTTCTTTCTTATTTTGTCCAAACATGATTTAGGTTATTTAAATTGTAAAACTTTCATTTATTTAAAGAAAAATGCGATCTATTTAGAGTAAATTCTAAAATCACCCACATTCCTAAATGATTTCTAAATCAAGAAGTTTTCATTCCTATCATCTTATTAATTTATCATCATTGATTCCAATTTATATTAGAAAACATATTCCCAATAAAATGACCTTGAATTGGATATAACTTATTTTAATTTAGTTTTTCAAGTAGTTTTGAAAACTGGATATAATTTAGACATGAATTCAAATTTTTATAAATTTTAGTTGTACATTTGATAATAAGCCTAATATTGTTGAATTACTTTATATCTTTTGTCAAAATATAACTAAGAATTTAATTTCAATATTTTCAAAAACTTATAACAATATAAAATAATTATGACATTGTGTTGACATCAGTAGATTTTTTAGAACAATCTGACCGATCTCACCAGCTGAACCCTAATTCAATAATATAACCGAGTTACTACCCCATCCAGATTTAACAATATTGGCGTGGGAGCTGTGTCATTTTCCCGGAAGGAGGATATAACCGCACTTCCCTGCCATGGTCAGTGGCAGATCCTTCCCTGCTTTTCTCAGGAACCAAGCTTGGCTGCGGATTTTGATGATCCCACCATCTTATATTATGAACCATGGAACAAGGTAAAATAGGAAAATCTAGAAAATCAAGCACATACACCCTGTGAAAGCGTCTGCAAGTACTAAACTTCTCGTCTTAATGCAGTACTTGTTTTCCAATCATATAAGATTTGAATAATTAAATATTGTTTTATTGCCTAATTCTTGTGAATTTCACAAGATATCAGCAAATTGTTGACAAGAACTCTAGAGATTTAAAGCATCTCGTTTCTGTCTGTCAAGTATAATAGGCAGCAATTCTGTCTATGTGCAGCCCATGTAATTATTGGACGAAAGCAAGCAAAGATTTTACGAGTTAACATAGAAGGCCAAACAACCTGTCATTTGTAGAATTGAGCTGAAATGTGCAGGAATAGAGTAAAATAGATGGAGCCCAACATCGTTAAAAAACATGTCTCCTTATTCTTTAACTCTCACATAACTACTTTCTATTAACTAAAATAAAAGGGTGATTTCTGACCTGTACATCATTAGTAGTAGGTCATATTCTTTTTTATTAACAAAATTATAATTTATTTAATATGTTTTGTACTTCCTTTCCTTTTTCTTGTTCAGAAAAATTATTTCATTCTTTTAACCTTCCTCCTCAACACTACTCAACTTTTTTATTTTTCGTTGCTTTTGTACTTTTTGTGACGCCCCCATTTAACATTAGGGCAAACCCTAGGGTATCCATGGGACGCCTGCCCAACTCTTGTCGGGACTCACTACAATCCATAAGTGAAAAACAATTCCACTCCAGTAAATTTACAGTCACTAAACCAAAATAAAGCACAACTAAAACATTTCATTTCATAAGAGCAACTAATGATACAAATCTCAAGGTACAAACCTCAAGTTAAATACATCGGGTCTCAACTTTTACAATTCTAAAAGACTCAAATACAATAAAACCAAGATATACACTAAGTCTAGCCTAACTAATTTACTAACGTCTTCCACTCATTTCTTCAAGTCAACTTCCTGTTAAGGAATAACAAATGGGAAAGGGGTGAACTAACGCTCAGTGAGGTCAAGAAAAGGCATGCAAGCACGTAATCAAGTTAGTAGGAAAGCCAGTAAATTCAGGTATAAAAGCGTGTAAATCAATCATTCACTTCTACTATTGCAATTTTCACCAGGAGACCGTATTCTCAAGGGATCACTACTCGAGGGCTCACATTAGACAAGAGTCTTGGGTTCGAGAACCCTCTTGAGCCTCTCTATCTACAATGAATGTCGCAAGAAGAACAGGTGGCAGGTGCTCATACTGAAAAATACACGGTAGGATACGGGCTCTCAGGAGCCAATTTCCACGGTTAAGCAGTTGAGTCCATTCCATTCCAAACGTTGACTCTCCGTCAACTTAGCAAAGGTAAAGTCCGTAGAATCTCCACTTGGTACAATCTCAGACCAACCTTCACCCTCTCGGGCGAAACCAAACAAGGGTGAAAGGGTAAAGCTACAACGAGCAATACCGAGCAAGACCTCTGCAATAGATCAAACTCAAAGAAGGCACCTGGGTTCACCAAGATTCCGACCAAGCCCTTGCTAGCTGGGTCCCAAGGATCCCAAGAGGTTTGGGCGTCCCCGGTTATAACTTTTAAGTCGCAATCACTCCAATCGACATTCAGTTCAAGTCAAGTCAAGTAACAAGTCATGTTCATGTGAGTCAAGTAGAGGAGGACGAGTGCAATAAAGTATACTCTCGCCTCAACAGTTCATATTCAATCAAACATGTCAGGTAGTTCAACAATTCATGCACTTGGCACTTACCGAAGTCAAGAGCCTAAAGCAAAAGCACGCAAGATCAATCGAATTCTCCGGGATCTTCTCGATCACCTGAGACAAGTATGAGTATAAATTACCTAGGTATACAACCAAGGTTTAGTAGTTTTCTTACTACCCTTATTTAAAAGATAACATTTTCAAGTCAAGGGAAAATGATCAAGTACTTTAATTCAAATCACTAGGGTAATATTTGATAAATGTCTTTAAAATGTCTCAATTAGACTCAAGTCAAGTTCAAGATTCTCCAATTTGAGAATCAAGTGAAACACTAAGTTGGCACAAAAATCAAGAAAGAGGGTCGGTCATTTTCATGTCAAAGTTCCCAAGTTTTACGCCCAAGATTCAAGTATGAGTGAGCTCTAACATTTTCTAAATTCTTTTAGTCAAAAACTACTAGAAAAGGGCCACTAATGGCTCATTAAAGTCTTTAACCACCACCTCTCAAGTGGTACAAGTAAAACAAATGGATTTTCTCAAGTCTCCCTTTTTTTTATAACACGCTCACTTATCAACTCGGAAATAGTGACTAAAAGCCAAGTACAAACATTGGTTACTTCAATCAAGACCACTTGTTAAAAACGTAAAATTTTGAAAAGGAGAAAATAAGAAAAGGCACATTTTGGCCAAAAATAGTTAGAATAGTGAGAGAAGTCTCACGAGGGTACAAGTAAATTTAAAAGAGTGGAAAAACCAAAGAAAAGGTTGAGAGTTGGCCATTCGAAGGTTTAAAGTTCAAAAACCCATTTTAGATTCAGGAAAGTTTACTGAGATGAATAGTAACTGGCGACTTTAAAAATTCATAGTTTATTCTACGAAGGTCAGATGAAAGTAAACGATATATCGTTGAATACGAGATTTTTAGTACTACAACATCTCTCAGAAGACACTTTTTCCAAAATAAATTCGCAAGTAGGTCAAAAAGTTGAAACAAGTCGAAAATTCGAATCCTGAAGCACCAAAATAGAGACGAAAATCAGCCAACTTTGCAAGGCCACGGTTTTCAGCACACTTGAAGGAAAAATGTGAAATTTTTACAGCATCAAGCCCTATGTGTGTAATTTAAAATGCCACTGACGGCGCCTCAATCCGGTTTTTCTATAGCAAGTTACAAATAGTTTACCAGAACTGGTTTTTGTTACTCGAAAATTGGGATTTTCAATCTTTTTACCAATCAACCCAAACCTATTCCATAAACTACCTTTTCCACACATTAATCATTCCATTAGAAGCTTAAATCTATTAAAATTCATGCTAAAATTTTCGAAGATCAAGACAAGAAGAAGAAGGGAAAGTTAGGCCAACTCTTGGCCTTTTGCTCCCAAATTTCTTAATCAAATTTCTTAAGGTTCATCGATCATCTAATAACCACAACAAACAACAACCCAAATCCTCAAAGCAACTACCTGAAATCCACCTCAAGTCATCTACCTAAGGAGGAATTCATAGAGCCTCCATAAACAACCAAACAACAATTGGTCCGTTTGGATTAGTTGTTTTTGGGGTTGTATTCAAAAAACAAGAATTGTAGCAAAAAACACCATCAGTATTTGGATGATTTTTTTTCTTTTTTTTTTTTTTTTCTTTTTTTTTTCTTCTTTTTCCATTTTTTTTTTCCTTTTTTTTCCATTTTTTTTTGGCTTCTTCTTTTCTTCCTCTCTTTCCTCCCCGCTCCCCTTCCTCCCTCCCACATCAGATCCCCTGCACTCTGATCTCCCCCAACCCCTGTTTACTCCCAGATCTGGCACCCAGATCTGGTCAGGAATCTGGGTGGGGGGGGTTTGAGGAGGGAGGGAGGGGGGGTGGCTGGTGAGGAGGGGGGAGGGAGGGAAGGCATGGGAGGGGGGAGGGAGGGGAGGAGAGGAAGAGGGAAGAAGAAGAAGCCAAAAAAAATTCTGATTTGTCGCCGGTCCCGATGGCGAATCATATCAGGGGAAGAAAAGAGAAAAAAAGAAAAAGAAAAAAGAAATGGAAAAGAAAAAAACATAAAATATTATGAAAAACAATGTGTTGTTTTTGAAGTTGTTTTTGGGGTTGTATTTGGGGTTATTTTTACTGTAGCATTTGGGATGTGAAAAACAGTTTTTCAAAAACAAGGCAAAAACAATGCAATCCAAACAGGACCAATAATAGCAACTAACGAACTCCTAAAACTTTAAGCATAAACTAATTAACCCAAAAGACAAGAATTTGTTGGATGATTTTACCTCCAATGGATGAACTAGAAACCCTAGGATGATGTGGTCAAGAAATGCTCCAAAGCCCCTTCCTTTAACCTCTCCTAAGCTTGGTCCCCTCAAGACAAGATGATCTTCAAGGTTGGAACAAAGTTGGAGGAAGATTAAAGCAAGTATTTGGTGGTTGAAGTGAAGCTCAAAGCAAGGGGGATTTGGGGAAGGGAAGCTCGGCTGAAACAAGAGAGAAAGAGAGGGTTTTGTGTGTTTTGGTAAAGTGGAAATGTGATAGGAAGAAATGGTAAAAAGTCTAGCTTTATTATGTCAAAGTCAACTTTGAATTTGTGGTCCAAAATACTCGAATTGGAGTTTAATTCTAATCACTCACTTCTAACCTCTCAATTAGCTTTTCTTAAGCTACTAATGATCATTCTTATTCTCCAACTTACATCACTCTTAGTCCAAATGTTTGTCTCAAAAAAACGTGCCTATTTTCATTTTTTTTTTCACAATTGAGTGACAGAAAAATTAAATTGATGGTTAAACATGGTTTTTGAAATAAAATGAGGTAATGTAAAGTGTAATTATAATTAAAATGATTTAAATCAATTATTTAGAAAAATAAATAATTAAACAATTAGGTCAGATGAAAATAAATTTTCGGGTTCTCACACTTTTTCTTTCCTTCTTTTTTCATTGCCATCATCGCCACCATCTCCTTCTCTTCTCTTCCTCTCTTCACTCCTTCCTCTTTTCTTCTCTCTTCTCTTTCCTACCTCCTCCCCCTCCTCCCTTTTGACTGTTAGATCTAGTCGCTAGTAGTGGGAGGGGCGAGAAAGGGGGAGAGGAAGGGAAGGGAAAGGAAAGGGAGAGAGGAGGAAGGAGGGAGGAAGAGGAGAAAGAGGGGAGAGGGTAGTAAGGGAAGAAGAAGAAGATGGTGGAGGGGAAGGAAAGGGAATGAGAGGAATTGCAAGTATGGTCAATTGCAGAAGAAGATGAAAACTTTTAAAAATTTTAATTTGACCCACGAATGTTGAGTCTTGAAGGAAAGAGTCTCTCAATTGACTATTTTTTTTAAATCTTAATTTGGCCTATTAATTTGAGTCTTAAAGGAAGAATCTGTCAATTGATTATTTTTTTTAATCTTGTAAATTATTATGCCACTTATATGTCACAAACCATTTAAAGGTCACATTCCATGTTAGTGAAAAGTATGATTTGGTTACGTGAGAGGTTCTTGAAGAATAGAAGAGCTCTTTATTTTTCGACGATGCCATAAAGGGGCTTCATGTATTTTACCCTGTAGGAATATGATTACAATAACTATCATTCATCATTAGATTGGATATAGTTAAATTCACAGGGAAAAGTTAATTAATGTTTCTTTTGCCTCCTTGAGCACGGTTATGTGAATGATTTCATATTTGGATTTCATAAAAAGTAGGGTTAGTTACAGTTTACTCTCCTATTGTGTCACATTTTACTACAAAATGTTGTCACAATTTTAAAATAACTGCATAACTCTCCTATAGTTTCACACAAAGTGAAAAGTGGATAGAAGTAACTTCTACTAATGGTGTAAATAAGGTTATCAGCTATACGCTTAGTTAACTTTTTTTTTTGGGAGGGGGGTTCAAATTGCAAGCTGACCATAATGTTAGAGACTCAATGTGCATCCAAACTCTTCGGTTGTTTCTCTTGAGGTTGTTGCCACCTCTTTATTAATGCATTCCTTTCAGTTTACCAAGAGTTTAATGCAAAAACAAAAGAAATTATTTTTGGCACCCATCACGTATTTACAAAAATGTCAAAACGAAATAGCATGATAGAGTTTTTGGAGAAACTTCTCCCATTATGTTACTTCTCTTTAATTTGCTTTTTACTTCTTATTTTCCACTTTTCATGTGAAGTGCCTGTGACTGCCTACGCAAGAGAATGGTTATTGGTAGTGGTGTGCTGAAGATGAAGAAAGAAGAATAAAGAAGGAAAAACTAAGAGAGAGTAGAGCACTATATAGATTAGGTATTTTTAAGGGTGTTTTTCAAATATTACCCTATAACATTATATATGAAAAAAAATTTATAGTTATTTGTTAGGATATTTTTAAATTTTTAAATTTTATTGAAGTAAGTTTAACAACTGAAAATAACACCACCTACCACTACCTTCCCTCCTCCTTCTCCTCCTTCCTCCTCTTCTTCTTCCTCCCTCCTCCCCTTATTCCTCATTCTCCCTTCTCTCTTCCTTCCTTCCTTTTCTCCCACAAATCAAAGGGCTCGTGGCTAGATATTGCTGGAGGTCATGACTAGAACTCTAGTCGCAACTGGAAGGGGTAAAGAAGGGGGAGGGAGGTCTTGTGGGCATGGTGGAAAGGGGAGGAGCAGGAAGGAAGAGAGGTGAGAAAGAGGGAAAATGAGGAAGAAAGAATGAGGGGAGAAATAGGGAGAGGGAGGAGGGAGAGGATGATAGTGGTGGTAGGTGGTGGATTGTATTGAGTGGTGGGTGGTGGTGATAGGAAATAATTTATTTTTTATTTTTTTATTATGTTAGATGTATTTGAGCTTATATGGACTAGGTGTTTTTAAAGTTTTTTTTGGAGTGCATTATTGTAGATTTCGCAAATAAAAATAGTTCGTGGGAAAAATAGACAATCCAAATAGACTTTAGGTTTCTTGGAATGGGGCATTTTTTCAAAAATTTTTTTTATTAGAATTAGGATTTAGGATTTTTTAGATTTAGGCTCGTGTACAAGGCAAGTGGAAGACAAACTTCATTGAAGAAAGTAACTTTCATCCACTTCCTACTTTATATGAAAGTACATGTCACAAGAGCATTATGTTGTCTGGGTAAAATGCAATACCACACGGGGTTATATGCAATTCACCCTGAAAATTAAGGTTTTACTATTATTTTATTTTTTCTAACAGTGGACGGGTGAGACTTAAAAAGTGAGAAAGGAGTAGGGGAGTTGAACAAGGTCTTTTTATAGATGAGTGCATAGATGAATAATAATAATAATAAATATTATTATTATTATTATTATTAGTATTATTATTATTATTATTATTATTATTATTATTATTATTATTATTATTATTATTATTATAGAAAAAATGTAGTTGAGTGCATAAAATGTCTGCATAAAATTTTTTAAAATGTTCATTCTTTTGTTATGAGAAATATCTGGCCATTGTTAGAAATTACTCTTTCTAAATCTAAAGTCTCCTCTTTCCCTCTAAATTTTCTTTTCCAAGTAAATAGAACATCTTTAAATCTAAACTCTCCTCTTTTCCTTTAACTTTTCTTTCCCAAGCAAACAGCACATTTTCTTTCATGGGAAGGAGACCAATTGATCACCCTCCCTCCCATGTCTTTTCTTTTTCTTTTTTCATTTATAATAAAGTCTCTTATAGGATTTTTTTTTAATGAGAATTTCGTCTCTCCTAATGAGTAAACTCTTCTCTCCTAGAGTTTCGCGAGTTTCTTCTCTCTTAAAAGTTTCTAATGAGAGTTTTCTCCTCCCCAAGGAATTTCTTATAAGATTTTTTATAATTTTTCTATTTCTTGCAATAGATCTAAATTCTTTTCATATTTAGTTGTCGGATCTGAGATTTCTTGGGTAGATAGATCTACCTAACTAGTTCTCACATTAATATCGGGGCTCGAATCAATTCACTTGCAGATCTGGAAGGAAGCAAGCAATACAATTTGAAGCATACATAGATGATCTTGGGGCTTATAAGTGTTTTATCGTTTGATATTTTTAGAGTTTCACAGCGTAATATTGGATTGATTTTTTAGATCTGTAGTATCAAGTAATTGTATTTCAGATTTGTTTGTATTTTTGTATGGTTGATGTAATTTTTGCTATTAGTTGTGAAACCCCAAAATTTTTAACTTTTTTTAATATAATAGAATCTATTTAATAAATTAATAGTACAAATTTACCAAACAACAAAAGTAATAAGTCTATTTTTCTCTTAGATAATTTATCCCAACAACTTACTTCTACTCAACCACTACTAGATAATGGGGTAGTTAACCAAATAATGCTTCTGTAGGTTAGTTAACTAACTATAACCTATTTTCTCCTAAACAAATAACGTAACTTCCTTCCTTCTCTTCATCTGCTAAACTCACATATCTTAGAAGCCTTACTATATTGTGAATACACAATTGTGGAAGGAGAAAGAAATAAGAACAATCTTAAAGGGAATTCGACATCAGATTTTGATCAAATAAGTTTTTCTACAAATTAAAAATTATTTTGCTCTCATGTATTAGTAAACTTGTTATCATATTTAATATTTTCAAATGTTCAAATTTAAAGAAAAATGGATAAGTTATGTCATAATTGGTGTTGATTCGCATTTAAATGTTCCTAGTGAGTTAAAGAAATTTTATTTTGGTTTTTTTAAATTCTGGGGTGAAATCTAGAAAGAATAGTAATTGTTTCTGGCCTTAGTTGAATAAAGGGAAAATGGTGGGAGTTGAATCAGAAAGCGAAAAAAGAAAAAAGAAGAGAAGAACTATGAAGGGTTGGAGAAGAAGAGGATGGTCATCCGATCCTGCCCTATAGCAAGTCACCGATATCTACCTCTAAGCAACGGGCGGCTTTTGTTGGTTGTGATTGAAGTCTGTGTTTTAAGCCGGACGGACCGGCCGGTTCGAAGTTGAAATTGGAACCGGTCGAGCATCGGTCGAGTCAACCTCAAACCGAAAATTTAAAAACCGGTCAAAGCCGGTCAAAACCTGGGTTTGACCGGGTCTGATCGGGTGAACCAGTTGACCGGGTTTGACTATTTGACCTTTTTTTTTTATTTACCTTTAACCCATTATATCCTTTCAAACTCACTTTTTAAAATTTAGTAAATATGCTTTAACCTCTCATTATTTTAATAAAGTGTAAAATTAATCCAATACATTTTTAAGTTAAATTTCTACCTCTATATATATATATTATATTCTTTAAGTCAATTTATTTATTAAATATAAAATTCTCTAATTTATATATAAAGTCACAAATCACCAATTTAAGAAATTTTTTTATATATATAAAGTTGAAAACTACCAATTTGAGATAATTTTTATATATTATTTTTAAGAAAATTTTTTTATATATACTATTTTGATTATATATATTAATATATATATATTTATGACATATTTATGACCTTGATTCGACCTCAATTGTTGGGACCTGCGACACCTAACCTTGACTCGGCAGGTTGATGCCATCTCGAAGTCTAAAACATAGATTGAAGTAGTAGCTACTATTACTCTTCCTTTTGGTGATGAAAGTGATGGTCATGATGAAGATGATTTATGCTTAGAGTTTGGTCGACAGGGTTTGGATTTAAAAATTTTTAAGGAAGATGACCTACTTCACCAACGGACCAAGTCATTTACAAAAAACAGGTCAAACTTAAGGTTGGGTTAGATTGTTTTGTGGAATGGGCCAAGTAGTGTGGACTTATACTAAATGATCTTTTATGCCAAAAGGAACTGGACTATTATTAAATTATTATCATCTCTTCTAGGTAAAACCAATAATTGGCCACATTAGTGTAAAATTAATGATATAACTAAGAAAAATAGTGATTGAAGAAGTAGAGAGTAGAAGATTATTTTATTAGTGATTCAAGTGATCAAAGTTGTTATTACAAGTAAAGGTTAGGATACCTTTAGTTATAGGTAAACTAAAATCAAAGTATATGAATTCTATTTAATATTTATACATGAATTTAGTATTTCAAGTACATGAATTTAATAGTTCTATAAATGAACTAACGAACTACAAGAGGATACATTAATGTACCAATGAATCTTGTGGGGAATTTATGTATCAATCTTCTAGAGAATACAAATGGACATCCATATCTTTTATTGTTTCATAACACTCCCCTTTAGGTATCCATTACATAAAGAATATGCTTCATTAAAACTTTATCAGGAAAAAATCCTATGGAAAAAAAACCCTAGTGAAGCCAAAAGAGTATACTATTCTTGTGTATTAATTTCTCCCCCTGATCCAAGCATTATTTGATACCCTTGAAAGGATCCATTCAATAGTTTTCATCAATTTCTCAAATGTTGCAGTTGGCAGTGCCTTGATAAATAAATCTACCAAATTATTATTTAATCAGATTTATTACATATCAATTTCACCATACTTTTGTAAATCATCAGGAAAGAAAAATTTTGGTGAAATATGTTTTGTCTATCTTCTTTAATATATTCTTCTCTCAATTGAGCTATACAAGTTTCATTATCTTCATACAAGATAATTGGAGGATTTTTTTCAGATAATAATCCATAATTCTTCCAAATATAATTAGCCATTGATTTTAGCCGAACACATTCTTGACTAGCATTGTGAATTTGTTGGCCCAAATGCAACCAAAGGTGGGTGGATTTGGTAGTTTAACAAGACAAGTAAATATGCAAGAATTCACCCAATAAACCAAGCACAAACAAGTTCTCAAGTGTGCACAAAGATATGTCAAATTAATCACAATAAAGATGTCACAATTGGCCAGGCAATAAAAGAAAAAGAGATAGAAAAAGAAATGCAAACCAAATTTTCAAGTTTACGAACTTGGATACACTGCTAGTAGCTTGGTGAAGGTAAAGCCATTTCGGTGGACCAACTTGTACAAGTGAAGGTTCACTCCCTTCCTCACCCCAAAGCCCTTTAGTTGAGCCAAGGAGTTTTACAACTATCCTAGTTAACCTCAACAAGCTACAGAATTGAAAGCTCACTCAACCAATTAAGAACTACTATTACAACTAAGTGAGGCAACATTCACCAAGGTTTTACTCCTCCTATGGTGTAACCTCACAAGCCCCATTTTTCCACACCTATACAATAAACAAAGAATATTTCACCCAAATATTTCACTTGTAAACTTGTATTTCATGTAGGCAAAAGTCTATTATCTTCTTGAACTTGTGGTATTTATAGAGTGTGAGAAATGGCCTCCAAGAAGCTCTCCAACGGTCAAAATATGGCTGTTAAAAATAGCCGTTGGAGCTATCAGGGCGTCCGACACAATGTTGTGCGTCCGATGCAAGTGTTCGATAGGTTGTTTCGATCTTTATCGGACGGCCGATGGGTTTTGTACGTCTGATGAGACTTGCGTCTGATGCTGATCAGAGAGCTTGGATTTCATCTTTAATCACATAGGGTGGTGTTGATACTTCCCCTGTCTGGCCGGGCGTCAGGAGCATTCAAGCGTCCGATAAGTTAAAACCTTCTCAATTCATCTTGAATTGATTTCTTTTCTTTTCAATGAATCAGGACCTGTTCTAATATAATTCACATAAAAACATTGGTCCAAATAATTTTGTTTTTATTATCATCAAAACTTAGGATCAATTCCAACAATCTCCCTTTTGATGATGATAAACCAAATGATTTTTACAAGAAAAAGAGAGAAACAGAGAAACTCCTCTCTGGAATAAGAGCTAAAAGATTTAGAAAACATAATCATCTAACATATCTCCCCTTTGTCATCAATCAAAACATATTAACTCCCCCACATTTAGTCATCCAAACCATTTAACAATCCAACCAGATTTAAAATTCAAACCAACCAATTTCTCCCCCTTTTTGTCATCACAAAAGAAATCAAAGGAACAATAGTAGTTTGAATACCAATATCCAAAATGCCAATATCATCAATATCACAATACCGAAATCAAAGGAACAAATACCAATACCCAACATTTAACAATTCCAACAATTGACATTTAACAAACACCAATATCCAACATTTAACAATTCCAATATCAATATGAACAAAACACCAAAGTAGCAAAATACTTAATGAATTATAGCCCAAAGTTTTTTTTAAACTAAGAGAACATTATGAATAAGAGTTAGTACAACATGATCTAATAATCCACATAGATTTCATGCCTTTTCTTATATTTTTCTTCACATAGCAATCATTTTGCATAAGTCCAAATTGGCAACAAAAATGACACATAATACTAGAATCATTCACAAAAGTAGGTTTAATAAATTTAGTTCCTCTTTTTCTAAAAATAATAAAATCATTTTGGCCATGTAAAATATGGTTTTCTTTTCTTTGTAAAATATTTTGTTTCTCCTTTTGGAGAGAAGTATTCAAATCATTAATTCTTTTCTTTAAAAAGATTTTGTTCCTCCAACATTTTTTTCATAGAACTTTGTTTTATTTTCCAACTTCTTTTTCAAATCATTTTTGCAATCAAAATCAATTTTGTACTTTTTCAAATCATCATTGTCTTTTTTCAAATTCTTATTTTCTTGAAAAAGTTTAGAATTTTCTTCCAATAAAGCATTTATTTTTATTTTCAAATCCTTGTTTTTAACATAAGATTCTTTCAAATTTTTATGCATTTTGATCATAAGAACTTGCATATTATCATTATCATCATCTTCATCACTAAGAGAGTGATTAGAATTTACCTCATTATCTCCAAAGGCCATAAGTGCCATTTGAGTTGATTCTTCTTCTTCTTCCATTTCTTCATCCAAATTACATTCATCCCAAGTGATTTTGAAATTCTTGAATTTTTCTATTCTATCATTACTTGCTCTTCCTCCTCTAAAGCTCCTTTTATTTAGAAGCTTCTTCAAAGTCCTTGCCATGTTATTTAGCTTCACATCTTCATCATCTTCTTGTGAGGCCTTGAATGCTATGCCTCTCTTGATCCATGCTTCATCATCTTGTATTTTTAATTTCAACTCATAGGGTTAGCGAATTTACAAGAGATTCAATAGACATAAATTTAAATCTTTTGCCTCTTCTATAGCGGTGACTTTATTTTCCCATTCTTTTGGTAAGGCATTCAAAATTTTTCTATTTTTCTCACCCAAAGTGTATATCTTGTTAAGCAATTCAAGATCTTTAATAATATCATTGAATCTACAAAACATTTTAGCAACATTCTCATGAGGATGCATTTTAAAAGATTCATATTGGGCAACAAGTATAGATTTTCTTTGTTCTCTAACATTGTCCTCCCTTCATACATATCTCTTAATTTATCCCATACCTCTTTGGCCGATTTGCACCCTTTTACTCTAGTAGATTCATTTGCATCTAGGGCATTGTACAATACATTCATGGTCTTGGCATTCAAAGAGAGATTGAATCTATCTTGAGCACTTAATTCACTTCTAGTTTTAATTCTATTTCTACCGGTTGTTTCATCTATAATTGTAGCCTCATAAGGTCCTTCACTAACAATAAACCACAACTCTATATCTATAGATTGCAAAAATATTTCCATTCTATCCCTCAACAAATATAATTTATACCATTGAATATGGGAGGTCTAACGATGGATTGCCCTTCTAAAAATAATACATTATTGGTTGCCATCTTTACTCCTAAGCCGATTGAGCTTTATCTCAAGGAGGCCAAGCTCTGATACCAATTGTTGGCCCAAATGCAACCAAAGGTGGGTGGATTTGGTAGTTTAACAAGACAAGTAAATATGCAAGAATTCACCCAATAAACCAAGCACAAACAAGTTCTCAAGTGTGCACAAAGATATGTCAAATTAATCACAATAAAGATGTCACAATTGAGCAATAAAGAAAAGAGATAGAAAAGAAATGCAAACCAAATTTTCAAGTTGCTTGAACTTGGATACACTTCCACTAGTAGTTTCTTCAATTGAAGGTGAAAATAACTTGTACAAGTGAAGGGTTCACTCATTCTCCTCACTAAACCCTTTAGTTGAGCCAAGGAGGTTTTACAACTATCCTAATTAACCCTCAACAAGCAACAATTGAAAGCTCACTCAACCAATTAAGAACTACTATTACAAGTGGTAACATTCACCAAGGTTTTACTCATTGGTAACCTCCAAAGCCCACTTTTTTTCCACACCTATACAACAAACAAAGAATATTTCTACCCAAATATTTCACTTGTAAACTTGTATTTCATGGAGCAAAGTCTATTATCTTTGAACTTGTGGGTATTTAGAGTGGGAGAAATAGCCTCAAACTCTCCGGTCAAAAAAATATGGTATTAAAATAGCCGTTTTGGAACTATCGGATCGGCGTCGACACAATGTTGTCGTCCGATGCAAGCGTCCCATAATCTTCGGTCAGGCGAACTCCTGATGGTGTCTCTACCAGGACGTCGGTACAAACCCATGTCTGTCGTCCAATCAAGCTGTCCAGATAGGGTTGTTTTGAACTTTATCGGACGTGGAGTGGTTTTGTCGTCCGATGAGACTTACGTCCGATGCTAGTCGAGTTTGGATTTCATCTTTAGTCCTATCGGACATCCGATGATGATGATATCGTCATAAAGTGTCGATACTTCCCTCGACATCCCAATTTTAACATTGAAGCGTCTGATAAATTAAAACATTCTCAATTCATCTTGAATTGATTTCTTTTCTTTTCCAATGAATCAAGGACCTGTTCTAATATAATCCTCAGATAAAAGCATTAGTCCAAATCATTTTGTTTTGTTATCATCAAAATTTAGGATCAATTCCAACAGAATTGCTAATACTTTAGTGTGATTCAAAGAAGTGGTGGTTATTGACAGCTTTATAAATCTCCATGAAATGACCATACCGCCACATGTAAATATATAATCAATTTGAGATCTCACTTTCTACGGGTCAGATAGATACCCAACATCAGTATAATCAAACAATTCATATCCAGATTTATTTGAATAAAATAAAGCAAAATCAGCTGTTTCTTGGAGATAACAAAAAATATGTTTGTACCATTTCAATGTCATCTTTGTAGGAGAGGAGTTACATCTTGCGAATAAATTCACAGCAAATGATATATCTAATCTTGTGCAATTAGCAAGATATATTAGTGTACCAATAGCACTAAAATATGGTTCTTCAGGACCAAATATCTCTTTATCGTCCTCTCTTAGTCTAAAAGAATCCTTAATAGGACCAAGTGACCGAATGACTATTGGAATACTTAACGGATGTACTTTATTCATATAGAACCACGTTAATACCTTCTGGGTATAAGAAGTTCGGCGAACAAAAATTCTAGTTTTCGCCAAGGCAAAATTTTATATTTTCAAAATCTTTGATCTCAAATGCAACAATTTTTTGGAGCTCTTCAGGAGTTCCAAGTATATTTACATCATCAATGTATACAATAATAATTATAGAATTGGACCCATATCTCTTTATAAAAATACGTGGACATATTAAGTCATTAGCACAACCGTCCTTAAGTAAATACTTACTAAGGTAATTATGCCACAAACATCCAAATTGTTTGAACACATATAATGACCTTTTCAATTTGATGGAATAAATTTCAGAATTTAATTTACACGCTTCAGGCAAATTCAATCCTTCAGAGATTTTCACATAGATATCATTATTCAGTGTTCCATTTCAGATAAGTAGTGATCGCGTCCATTAAATGCATATCAAATTTTTCATGCATTGTTAAACTCATAAGATATCTGAATGTAATTCCATTCATTATCAGAGAATATGTCTAATCATAATCAACTCCAAGTCTTTGTGAAAAATTTTGGGTTACAAGTCTTGCTTTATATCTCACAATTTCATTCTTCTTGTTTCTTTTAAATACTCATTTATAACTGACTAGTTCAACACCTTCGACTATAGGTCCAACAACTTTTCTTTTAACTAGTAAATCCAATTCAAATTGGATCATATCTTTCCATTTTGACCAATCATTTCTTCACCGACATTAATCAACTAATATATTTGTATAATTCTCATTTCTTTGATAATGTCAAGTACTACATAATACATAACTTCTTTTCATTTAGTCTCCAATTTCAAATTTTCTATAATGTATTCTCTTCAGCAGTTGAATCTTCAAGAGTGAGCTTTTCAAGAGATTGAATTTTGTCATGACATTTATTTCATCTCGGAGATATTTGAATCAAGATGTCTTATTTTGGTAAGCTAGTTTTAAATTTATTTATAGCACTTGTATATGTCATTCAAGGACATCAATTTTAACTATAATATTTCCTGTAGGAATATTCAATTCAATAACTCTTCTAAAGTCAATAAATATATTTGAAAATTGATTTACAATTTGCTGCAAATAAATAATCTATTAAACTTCCAATTCACACTACTTGATATGAGAATCAACGAAATCCAATAATATTTTTTAAAAGATTTTCTTTCGGTTGATCATTTCCTTCCCCTAACGTCGGGAAGTGTACAATATCATTTTATAAATAGATCATCCATCAATATTTCATAATTTCTAATTGTAAAGGATGATTCACCTCCGACATACATCTCTATTGGAGTCACAGATAATTGAAGCGAGCATGTATGCCACAGATAATCCAAGGGAGTATGAATAATTGTCGGCTCTTCTTTTTAACAAATCATAAATATATTGGGATCGGTAAACTTTTGGTTTACTGTAGGTGATGATTTTGATTTAATCAAATGAGAATAAAGACAATTATAATAATAACTATTTCACCTTCGAATGGTTTTACGGTATAATCAACTGTTATTTCACTTGATGATATCTATTATTATCTCATTTAGTGTCTCAATATGATATCCATTTCAATGGATATTTTTAAATTCAATATATTCTTTTGAAACTTTGGGAGAGGATAGTACATCATTTATAACAATCTTTACTTCTTCAAGGAGAAATATGGTGTTGGTTCTTTTGGAACTTTCGATTATTTTAGCACCACCACTGATTGCCTTTATCTCTCCTATTTTCAAATAGGAAATTAGTGTGTGTAGTAGCACTATCAATGAGAGCACTTTATCATCACCATAATTTTTAATTCCAAATTTGACATTCATTTCTTCTTCAAGAAGAAATAATAAAGAAACACATCCATTTCTTCTTCAAGAAGAAATAATAAAGAGACTATTCTTTTTTAGGAAAAATAATAAAGAGACCTTTCTTCTTCAGGAAGAAATAATAAAAAAATATTTTTCTTCAAGAAGAATTAATAAAGAAACTTACAAATAAATGCGAATATTAATAAAATCCATAAATAACATAATTTATAAAGAAAGTGACATAAAATATGTGAAAATAACGAATAACTAAATTCTAAATAAATATTAGGTATTTGGCATCAATTTCTTCTTGAGAAAGAAAATATGGATATTACCATTATCAATCGCACCATTAATTTGTACCTCCAGAGTGTTTGTTTATAATACTTAATAAAGGTCAACAAAATATTTAGTCATACGATATGTACGTGACTAATAACCTTTTAATGCTATACAAATGGCATTTATTTTAGGATCATTCGTTTCGCATTCTTTGTTATCATTATGCCATATCAAGTGGGACATATCTATCTTGACTGCATCTACAATCACGACTATGGATAGAATTTAGTCACATTCATTTCAAGAAATAGATTAGAGCCATTAAATCAAATTTTAAACAAAGGCATGTAATAGGTTTAGAATACTTCTCAAATTCCTTCTCTCGATATTGCTACTACAGAGCTAAGATCCTAGAGCTTTAGAAAGCAAGTAAAGAGCTAAGATCCTAGAACTTTAGAATCCCTTGTTAAGTTAGATTAGAAGTTAGTCAAGTTTATTATGTCCTTTCTCCAATGATGTGCTAAGGTATAACTTCCTTTTTTATGCCATCACTTTCGTGATGGTCATGGTAGTGCAAGCTCTCTCATTTAAGATAAGCTAGTCTTTCGGGTCAACTTTGCCAATTCCTTAACTCCTTGGAATCTTCCTTGACCTATTTTCATAGAGAAAGAGAGAAACAAGATAAATAAACTCAATGAAGTTATAGTATAAAACCAAACCAACCAACTATATTCTTACTTTGGTGAGAATATAAGTTAGTGTTTAAGATCTTAGATCTTATTGAAGGCAAGTTTTTCATTGCTCATCAACATCAAATCATTTATAGTTGGTAGCTAATCAACCATAAAGCATAAGCACAAGTCTTAAACTAGCAAAATCATGGAGGACATAAATAATTCAACTATTTCATAATCACAACCACAACAAGTTCATCTCACTCTAGGATTTGAGAGCTAAACATACAACTACTAACTATACTACTAAACTAATGAACTAGTGAAGACTACATGCCTCTTCTCTACATCTCTACATCTAATCTCTTTTTCTAATTTTTTTTCAAATGTTTACAAGAGGTCCTATTTATAGATGAATTCATCCATAAACTTCCAAGACTTTATCATGTGAATACAAGAAAAGTTGGCCTTGAAAAGTGAAAGAAATTGGCTTCTTGAATCTCTTGTCTTCATGCATTTAATCCATTGAATTTCAACATCAAATGAGTTGTAATGTTGAAGCAAATTGTGTTTGATTTGCTATGAGTTGTTTCTTCAACATCACAAGATTCTTCACTTGTTTTCATTGAAATTGTTTGAAAATTGAGCTGGAAGTGAGCTGGAAAAGCTGGAATTGCAACTTGCGGTGATCAACTCCTGACGATCGCGAGATGGATCAGCGAGAGAGGATCCTGGATCACATCAGCGGATCACGCTTCCTAATCTTCGTGAGAGGATTCATGAGCTATTTGAAATTTCCACTTGTTGGTTAGGCGTTTTGCCTCGACTCCACCTTGAAACTGAAAATTCGAGCTTTAGGTCAAGAAATTGGTAGCGTTAATTGCTTACTTTGACCTTTTTGATTCCCCTGGTTGATTGAATTACAATTTGCATTTTCAATTTTTCTTCCAAGCGACAAATATCCACATTTCATCTCATTTGATAATTGAACAAACAATCTACAAAACATGAAGATTTCACCACGTTAATTCACAAAATGCATTTTCTATTTAAACCACAAAATGTAGAATTTCAATAGAAACCCTAGTTCATTAGCTATTAAACTGATAAAAATACACAAAAACTACATAATTAAACCTATTAAAAACATGCAAAATATTGACTTATCACACCACATAACTTTAATTGAGAAATAATTTTAAACGTGCCTAAATTATATTTATTAATAGATTTAAAATCTTGTAACCGTAGGTGAAGTCAATCATATCGAGATTTTGGAAGAATGACCATCTTCAGGCGATTATATCTTTTTTTCAAATTATTCCACAAAACTGGTGGATCTTTTACAATTAAATATTCAGTTTTTAATCCCTCATCTAAATGATGATGAAGGAATATAATAGTTTTGGCATGGTCTTGGTTTGATACTTCATTTTCTACCACAATTGTGTTACCAAGATCCATTGCCTCAAGATGGATTTCCACATCAAGTATCCGTGTTAGATAATTTTTTTCAAAACTATTAAGATGTACGAATTCTTGTTTCGCAAGATTGGACATAATAAAAATAAATTGAGAACAAGAAATATTACCTCAAGAGTCCGCCAAAAGTTGTTTAAAAAAAATCTGATATTTTATAACAAACTCAAAGGTTCGTCAAAAATTGCCCAAAGAAGTGGCCAACAATTGATCCGACACTGATAGAGTCTTGGTAGAGTCTCGTGCTGATAATGTATTGTAAAACTAATGATATAAATACTAAAAGTAGATATTGAAGAATTAGAGAATAGAAGATTATTTTATTAATGATTCAAGTGATCAAAGTTGTCATTACAAGTGAGGTTAAGATACCTTTATTTATAGGTAAACTGAGATCAAAAGTACATGAATCCTATTTAATATCTATATATAAATTTAGTACTTTAAATACATGGATTTAGTAGTTCTATAGATGAACTAATGAACTACGACAACATACATCCATATCTCTTATTGTTTCATAATGCAGATAACTTATTTAAAGAATAACTTTTTGCACGTACTAAACTTACCCAAGTAAATCCAATAGACTTATCTTATAAAACTTAAGAACAAGAGTGAAGTATTTTGAAAACAGACCTCACCTTAGATCATGGAATCTATATGGCCCAATTCGTTATATATTTTCAGTGAATTTTGAAACCCAAATTTTATTATAATAACCAAAGTTTTGATAAATAAAACCCAATAACCATATCAAAGGTTTGAGATTTTCTTTTAAATTAAAATTGAATAAAAAATATGTTTTTAAGGTTGGTGTATAGCAACCCAGCTTCTCTCCAGAGGCGAACCAGGGTATCAATAGTGAGTGTCACATGACTCATGCCAGGGACTTCATTCAAAACCTCAGTATATTATAGATTTCAAATAATCACACTTCAAGATCTCTAAAATAATAATACATGTATTACTCTTAAAGCCTTAATTGAGTGTCCAACAATAAATGATAGTTAACACAAAGGCAAATCCTCAATAATATCTAATAAAACTCTTATAACATCAATTTGGTTTTAATAAATCTTTAGCATCGAAATTTAACATTAAGCCTATACAAAATTTATGAAAATCCTACCAAAGTAACTAAATTCTCGGTTTTCCAACGAGGACATTGGTTTGTTAGGAAAACAAGCTGGGTGGAGAGCTAGCTTAGTGGGTCAAGGGAGAAACATGCAAACGCGTGTAATCAAGAGTAAGAAAAACGAGAAAATTCAGATATAAAAACCGCATTAAATCAAACATCCACTGCTATTGCAATTTTCACCCGGGAGATTATTCTCAAGGAATCACTACTTTCGGGGGCTCACATTAGATAAAGTCTTGGAGTTGGGTTGAGAGACCCTCTTGAGCCTCTCTATCTATAGTGAATTTGCGTAAGCATAGTGACCAGTTCATATAAGAAGAATACGATGCGGGTAAGGATATAGAACTCTCGGAGCCAATTTCCCACGATTAGCAGTTGGTCCATTTCCATCCCAAGCGTTGACCCTCCGTCCAGCCATGCAGTAAAGTCATTAGAAAACTCCATAGCACAACCTCGTCCAACAATTCACCCTCCGGGCGAAACCAAGCGGTAAGTTTAAGAGGTAAAGCTACGCGAGCAATACAGGAGCAAGACCTCGATAGGTCAAAGCTCAAAGAATAGTACACTAAGGTTCACCAAACTTCTTGACAAAGCCGCGGCACGGGTCAGGATCCCCGATAGGTTTTGAAGTCCACGTTTATCACTTTTTTAGAAGTCGATAGATTATTCAATCAACATTGATTCTGATCAAGTCAAGTGCAGTTCAGTCAAGTCAAATAACAATCATGTACATACAAGACAAGTAAAAGAAGGGCGGCGCGATAAAGTACACTCTGTGCAGCCAGTTTTCATTCAAATAAATATAACGGGTAATTCAACAAGTCATGCAACGACACTTTCGCGAGTCAAAGTCAAGGCAAAAGCGCAAGATCAATTGGGTTTTCGGATCTTCACCGATCACTGAGACAAATAGGAGTATTTTAATTCAAATCACTAAAGAAATATTTGATAGATGTCTTTTAAAATGTTTCAAGTCAAGTTCAATGAAATTCCATTTTGAGCTGAAATCTTTGAAAAAATTGTAACGAGCTATACAAGTCAAATTTTGCAAATTTGATACGTTGGAAACCTCTCTTAAAGTTCTAAAACTTTGTAGAAGACAACCAGTTAAAATTCTGGACAGAATTGGCCGGTGCCATTTAATTTAACAATCTGCTAGTGACAAAACAAGACATAGCAGGCTGTCCGACCAGGCCATTTTGAAAATTTACCAAAATTACAGAGAAAATGAATTGGCCTCTCAAATTTTCACGGTTTATAGACCTATGTAAGAAGTTTCAAGCACACTGACTGAACTCAATTCCGATACTTGAGCAAGAAATTAGAGCAGTTCAAACAGGGCAGGTTCACAAATCTGAAATTTCTGTTTTCCAGTTTTGCAGGGCAGGGTTCTAGGCTATATTTGAGTGACAATTCTACTTCAAAATCACCAAATTTGGTACACTAATACTACATATATCAAATAGACTCATACCAAAATTCAACTTAAATTTCAGAATGGGAAGGCAGTTTTCTACAGCAACCTAAGTGGACTGGTTAGCATATGATCAATCCTGCAAATTCCACTTCCTTTTCATCACTATCTTTTAATACATCTAAAACCACTTCATTGACCCCAAATTGAGGAACCCCTAAACTAGTATTGAACTGTTTACAAGCTAAGTGGTAATCAAAAGGATACTAGTTTTACCAAATTTTTGCACAAAGCAGACCCTCAAGTTCAGACAGCACACTAGCCCAAATTCAGCTCCTTGTTCCACTAAACCATCAATTTTTGCTTAACCCATGAAGGGATTTTTTTGTGTGGGATGTAAATTAACAACAACCCTCAAATTTAAACCTCACAATTAGCCTTTGAGCTTTACAAAAATCATTAAACATTAAAAGTAAAACAGCAATTTTTCTTCCTCATTTTCTTCCTTTTCTTATCCTTCACTTCTAGCATTCATTTCATGCCTCAAATCAACTTCATTTAGCCTAATATTGAAATAAACTAGTATTGGTTCCCTTAACCTAATGATAAAAAATGGTCCAACTTTTATCAAAATTATCACAAATAAATTAACCCCAAAAATCGGACAGCATAGCCCTTGATTTTCCAGATTTCACTTCAATTTAGCAACCCTAATTACATCAACTCTTGAAGGGCTTTTGTGGAAAAATAACAGCTTAACATTCAACATTTAAACATCAAATTCAGCCTTTAAACTAGCCAAAAATACAGCCACGAAATTCAAGGAAAGGAATCAGAAAATTCATTCCCAATTTCTTCTTCCTCTAGCGGTTTTCTCCTAGGTTTCCTCCAACTTTTAACAACCATCATTATACATAATGCACTTAGATAGCATCATATAACCATCTAGCAATCAATTACACACATATTTAGTGGGAATTCAAAGAGCCCACCAATTTTCCATAATCATCAAATTACTCAATAATGAAGCTCAACACTTCACACAACACAATCATCATCAATTCAAGGTTCTATGAACCCATTAACCACCAATTCCTAGTTGTCATGCTTGGAATTTAAAGAAATGGACAAGAAAAGTTAGTAGAGTTATGCTCTCTTGGGTTTGCAAGACTTCAGAAGCGAAAGGCAAGATTGAGCCCACAATATCCTCTTCCTTAGCTCTTTGTCCAAACCTCAAGCTAAGCTCTACTTGAGTACAAATTTTATTTGAGTTTTAAGGAAGGAAATGGAAGGAATTTTGATGAAGAACAAGAGGAAGAGAGAGGGGAAGAAGTCGTGAGATTGAGAGGAGAGGAAAAATAAAGCAATTTTGTGCAATTTTTTGAGAATTAATGAGAAAAGGAGAGACAAGACATGGGTCTTGTCTTGCTAAAGTCAAAGTTTGCATAGTGACTTTAATTAGCCATTTGGAGGAAAATTAATCACTTCATTTGGCTTGAGATTTGGGACAAATCTGATTGGGAGAGGGGATGGAGAAGTGATTTTTAAGTGATTGGTAGGAATTTAGTTGGAAGAATTAGGTTAGATAAAATTCTAAACTTAAGTGGTTAATCCAAATCTTAACTAAAATTTCAAAACCCTAATTAATCATCTTCAAGACCAAATCCAGTCATTTAATTACACTTCAACTTACCGGTGATCATCCACTTACACTTCGTCCAGCAGATTTTTACCTAGAAAGCGTGTTTTCATTTTACGTATAATTGATGCAAAAGAGCAAATTTTAAAATAAGATGAATGGAATGTTGAAAATATACCTGAAAAATTAATATAGAGCTAAATTAAGTTTTTCTCAAAATGAAATAAATTAAACAAATAAATAAATAAATAAATTGAATTTTCATTTAAATTTTCTAAAATTCGTTTAAATGTAATTTTAAAATAATTAAATGAATTAATAATAATAATAACATTATTTGAAAATATATTAAGTTGTAATAATATCAAAATAAATTTTTGAGGCTGTTACAGTTGGACTCAACTCTAGGTCCAAACCCAAATTTAAATTGACTTTAACTAATGCAGGCCATTTCTACAAAAAATAAAAAATACATATTAAATAAATAAGTTAAATACATAAATAAGTAAATGAATAAATAAGCTGCATGCCTAAATAAATAAATACATAAATAAGTTAAATAAATAAATAAACAGCACTTTTTTATGGATAGCCAATTTATGTCACCTTCTAAAAGGAAAACTTTCTAAATTAGGATACTTTTTAGAAAAGAAAAACTTTCCATTTCTAGAAACTTATCACATACCTTTTATAAAAGGTCTAGATATATTTTCTAAGATTATTCAAGATCGAGATAAGTACTTTAAGAATAGGATATGTGAAATAGATAATATATATATATATATATATATATATTATTGATTATGTGTTAATAATCTCACCAAGCGAGTAATTTGATGTAAGTAGTACTTATCCCTCTATATTTTCAAAATGTTAAATACGAATTTTCTCACATGAAAGGTTCATTTTGATATATGAAAAATGGATGATATATGCTTATTTGAAATATTTTGCTATACTATGAAATATGAAATGAGTGGCATGTTTTTATGAAATATAAGAAAATGTATGTGATGCATGAAATGAGGTCTAAATAGCCATGAAATAGATGGTTGGAACTATAGTCCTATCATCTATAACGATCAAGTGAAAATGAAGGAAAATGCTTAATCAGTTATTAATGGTTTGGGTAGCCGTTGTACTTGGCTGATTGACTTATATTATATTATGTTATGTGGTCAAAAGATGTAACAAAGAAACCTCTTGATCAGTCGATTTGAAGGGGTTTAATATCTCAATTAAGTATTTAGAAACCGGATATTGCATGTACTTGTTTGTTTTATGAAATGAGACGACATGATTGATATATTTTATGATTTGTAACAATTTTCTATGAATATGATAATGTCATGTGTTTCCATCCCACATTCGACAAGGGCTAAGTCTAGAACTTGCAGGACTAAATGCCACATTGAATGGGCTACTTATGTGTATGCTACTCACTCTCAATAAAATATGTGTATGTAATATATAAAAACATGTCAAATATTTTTATGTAATACATTCATGTGGTATTGTGGGCCGAATTTGCAAACATATAATAAGTATATAGTTATATGATCCGACCGCGAAGTAAGTACTATCTATTGGGTATACATCGTTCAACTTGTGCTTTTTTTTTTTTAATTTTTCTTACAGATCAAAAAAGTAATATTCTGTGTGTTTAGAAGATAAGTGAAAGATAGATCAATAGATGCTTGCTTTCGCTCGAAGATTATAGCATAAGGTTTTAGCAGATGTATTGGTTTGAATATAGTATGCATTTATTCAGTATTCGCAATGTTAAATTTTAGTGAATTTTTATAAATTGTAAATCCAATCCAGGGCCAGTAATTGGGGCACGACATTATTGCAGATTTATTACAGATTTGAATGAAATGACCATATTCTATTTAAAAAAAATGAAACATGCGGTCATTGTTAACGAGTAATCAAGGGGTTGACTCAGCTCCGCCCCCGGATTTTCGCGAAAGTTTCACCCGGGAAAGGAGGCATTCCTCAAGGGTAGCTACCGTCAGACAGAGAGTTGCTGGATGAATCAAAGTCTTCCACAACTGGAACAGGGTTGACTAGAGTGAACCATCCAATAGCCAATTATCACTTTCAATGTTCTGCAAAATAAACTAACTTTCGGGTTTCATCATTGATGACCCTGTCAACTAATAAGCTTCCAAGTCAATATTCTCTTATTAATTCTGGATAAATTAAGATTATTAAGGCATTTAAGGACACGAATCTTTCTAAACCAAATCTAGTAACTTTGAAGACAATAAACAATTTTTGTTCCCTCTGAAAAATGCGACTTGTATTGCAGCATGAATGGACACAATGTTTAGATTGCCTTTCAAGAAATAATATAGACATAATTGAACTACAAGACTTTTGAAGAAACAATAAAGACATTATTATACTACAAGCCTTGACAATGTCAAGCTTACTAATAAAAGACCATGTTAGTCCTGCAAAAGTTTGTTCTCTGACTGGATCACCAGTGAGCTGCAATGTCCTGGAGTCCCCTTCATAAGTCTTCATCTTCCCTCTTCTATGGCTGCTGCTTTTCATATTTGCTAACTATATTCATCTTGGTTTTTCCATGCTATGGGAATACTACTAGCCAAGCTTCATGCAATCAACTTGATCGCGACTCTTTGTTAGCCATCTACAATGGAGTCTCTACTGCATCTCCTTTAAATTGGAGTGTCTCAACTGATTGCTGTTCCTGGGAAGGTGTTAGTTGTGCTCATGATGGTCGGGTATCTCGCCTATGGCTGCCTTCAAGAGGCCTTGAAGGAGAAATCTCTATTTCAATCACAAACCTCAGCCATCTTAGACAACTCAGTTTGGCTCACAATCAGCTTAGGGGAGTTATGCCAGAAAGGCTTTTTTTGTCACTCAATAGACTAGAAATGATCGATTTAAGCTATAATAGCCTCTCTGGACAATTACAGACATCTGATGATCATTTGCCAAGACCCATCAGAACAGTGAATCTCTCCAGTAACAAGTTTGAAGGGATTGTGCATTCTTCATTCCTACAGCCAGCGAGGACCTTAATTAGTTTCAATGTCAGTAATAACAGCTTCTACGGCCAATTGCCTTCCTTTATATGCAAATTCTCTGCTTCTATCACACTTCTTGATTTTTCTTTCAATCACTTCAGCAGCTCGATTCCCTACGGTTTCGGAACATGCTCCAACTTGAAGGTCTTGCGTGCAGGTTTCAATTCAATTACCGGATCTCTTCCTGGTGATATTTTTAATCTATCAACTTTGCAAGAAATATCCTTTCTAGGCAATAAAATTTCAGGTCCATTGAGTAATGGCATTGTCAACCTTACCAGCCTAAAAATCCTTGAGCTTTATGCCAATGAATTGACGGGTCCAATCCCTCATGACGTAGGGAAGCTTTCCAACCTGGAGCAGCTTCTTCTTCACATTAACTACCTGAATGGCACTCTTCCCCTGTCGCTGATGACTTGCACTCGGCTCATTAAGCTGATTTTAAGGGTCAATCTTCTTTCCGGCGAACTTTCTGGCTTTGATTTCTCCCATTTGCTTCGTCTGAGAACAATTGATCTTGGGAATAATATTTTCAATGGTAGCTTCCCCTTGAGTATTGTTTCATGTCAATCGTTGACTGCAATACGGTTGTCAACTAACGAACTCACAGGGGAGATTCAACCTGAGATACAATCACTACAATCATTGTCTTTTTTCTCAGTTTCCAATAACACTCTAACCAACATCACAGGTGCAATCAGAATTCTTAGTGGCTGCAAGAATCTCAGCATATTGATAATCTCAAAGAACTTCTATAATGAAAGCTTGTCAAATGAAGGAAGCTTAGTTGGTTCTGACGGATTCCCAAATCTTATGGTTCTGGGATTAGGAGGGTGCCAATTAAATGGGCAGATCCCCTTTTGGCTGGCTAAACTTGGGAAATTGGAAGTTGTTGATCTCTCAGTGAACTCATTCACTGGTCCAATTCCTAATTGGTTAGGAGTTTTGCCAAATCTGTTTTACTTGGATTTATCTCAGAATTTACTTTCGGGTCAATTATCAGCTCAGATCTCAGGATTGCCACGACTAGTATCTAATGAGACGGCAGATGAAATACACTATACCAACCTTGAGCTGCCACTGTTTGTCCAACCCGACAACGTCTCGTCCCTGCAGTACAATAAGATATCTAGCTTGCCGCCAGCTATATATCTTAATGGAAACAACCTCTCTGGGAACATCCCTCTGGAAATTGGCCGATTAAAGTTTATTCATCACCTCGACCTCAGTCATAACCAATTCTCAGGGATCATTCCGGACGCAATATCTAAACTAACTAACTTGGAGAAGCTGGACCTGTCTGACAACTATCTTTCTGGTGAAATTCCTTCTTCAATAAGAAATCTTCACTTTTTATCGTCCTTCAGCGTGGCAAACAACAATCTACAAGGCCCAATACCTACAGGAGATCAGCTTGATACTTTCCCAGTGCAAGTTATGAGAGGCAATCCAGGTTTATGTGGTCAACTTCTTCAGCATACTGAGACTAGCCACATTGCACTGACCTACCAAAGACCACAGCTGCACTATCTCCAACAGATAAGGGGGGTCTAGAAACTAGAGTCATATTTTGGCTCACATTTGGGATCGGCTTTGGCATCAGTTTTAGTGTCAGTTTTGTAACAGTTGGTATAAGATTCAGAAAGTTGCCCCAGGATCCTGGTCTAGGAAAATATTTTATGAACTCTAGCTTCCAACAAACCAGTACTGTGTAGCTATCTCTGATGGGACGTCCATGATCTTGGATCCAAGCTCCATGGAAATCAGCAGCTTGCATGGAAATGGGGCGCTTCATGTTTGTGGTTGTTGTCTGTATTACCGGTGTTGCTAGTTCAACAAAATTTGGCATCAGTCTTGTTCATAATCTTTTTGTTCCTTTTTCCCCCCCTTCTTTTTTAGTTCAAGCAAGACTTTATGAGTAAATGTAGATTCCTTTTTAGCTGCCCTCTTGATCCAAGTATCCATTCCCCATTCTCTATTAAAACGCTTTTAACAAAATTGCATGGGTGTCCTAAAAAAAAAAAAAAAAAACCGAGTTTTGACATTTTAATGACCAAATTGCCCTCATATGCTGCATGTCTAGAACATAGATATTTTAGTACTTATTTTAGCTCCATCCTACATCGAAAGATTGTGGTGGATTCTCTAGATTTAAGGTCATATTTGCTCCAGATTCTGGGTCATTTGGATATGGTATTATTGGTTTTGTCGTCTCCTTAAATTAATGCTTTCTTGTGATTTTACGTTATTAAAATTTTAATCTAATGGGTGTGTGTTTATGGTGTTTATGACATTTGGAAGAAAAAAAAAAGTACTTATTTTAAAAATTTTGATTTTTTTTTTTGGCATGAAAATACAACCCTCAATCATAATCCAAAGCCGCATGGGACATGCTTCTGATTTTCAATTTTTTATCTAACAAATCAATTAGAATAAGCAAAAGTAGTTGAGACTATAATAAAATAGCTTTTTTCTGACGCCAAAGGTTAAATTAGGTTTCCAATAGTTACAGTAAGATTAGCGCAGTAAATTGTAATGGCGCCTTCATGATGTGAATTCTATGCTTTCATTTATTATTTGGTTAAGTACATTAGGTGAGCTCAAGAAAACTATCGTTTGTTTTTGTTTTCCTTTTTTTTTTTTAAGAAAAAATTTTGAATAAATTTGATTCTAGTGCCATATGGGTTAGAGCATGGCCACGAGAGCCATAGATCATTTAGAAGGTTTCAGTGAAACCCACCAACACAATTATTATATCGTGATGGAATTGAGCATATGATGTTTCATGAAAGTGGTTCGGTGTTTTTAATTGAATCAACTTCGTGTTGGCAAGTTTAAGAAAAACTATCAAATTATGTAAAAATTTTCAAATTAAAACACAAGGAAGTTCTACAATCCCTTTCTATACTATATTTATGAGATTAAATTCCTTGGGATATATAATAGGGTTATTAATTCTTAAATTATTTCAAGAGTTTAAATCACTAAAATTATGTAGCAAAATGTAAATGGCTTAGAACCACGGGACATCACATCCAAGGGGAAGTGTAGCATTTTCCAAACATCTATATTGCATATAAAGGGAGAGTCTTAAGTTTGGTATAAACATCTCATTTAGATTTTCAACTTTACCCTCGCAATCACTTAATTATACATCCATATTGCCAACCAGCAACTACAATTAACTTTCACCCCATTATCTAGATGTATGTTGTCTGCATAACTACTTAAAAACATTAATTAAAATTCTATTCTGAAAACTATTTCTTTTGAAAATATTCAAAAAACTGTTAAAAGTTCAATTTTACATTTTCTGTGTATGAAAATTTTACAGTAAATTCTTCCATAAAAAGGGTTGTTCCTAAATTGCACCCACATTGGGTGTGCTCTTGTCAGTAGTAACTAGTAAGTGTTAGTCAATCCTAACTGTCTATCATAATAAAACACTTGAAAACCATACATATGGAAAATGTTATTTGCACTCTAGTTTTTT